>MVGT01002699.1:32757-44772 GCA_002174775.1 Macleaya cordata | reverse complement strand
AAATCTTTGAATAGAGTGAAGATAGATGAGACATCTACAGTCTCCACCATCAGACAAGTCAAGTCTATTCTATTCTTTTATACATTATACATTACATGATCATGATCATGAGCCCTCCTTTGCTTTTCTGAGATTCTTTTTGATTCTACTCTCAACCAAACCCACAAGTATAGGCTCTGACTTCTGCTCGCAACCACAACTTAGTTGTGTTTACACACAAGGATTGGGTTTGGTGGGGGACGGCAAGGAATGAATGATGGAAGCCAGTAAGGACTGAGGACCACAGGCCACAATCAGAAACCAATTGGTAACACACTTGAGCAGCCTCTGTAATCAATAATAGCTGGAAACCATAAACATAGAATCATAAATGATGCTGCTGATGATAATTTACCTATTCATGTAGTAGTTGCCAAGGTATGATGATAATGATGAAGTAGGTGGTCCCTTTTTAACTAAAACTCATTATCAAAGGTTCAAGAGCAAGCTGAATTCACTTGGCCAACTACAAGAAGTCAATAACAACAACAACAACAACAAGAAGAAGCCAAGTCAGACACAACAGTTTGGAGGGAAATCATCGATGAAAGTAGTGGCGACACAAGGATTCAAGATCCACTATCAAAGAAAAAAAACACTCAGAAAATTAGCTTATCAGATACAACTATATTGATCATATAATCTCCCCTTATTCACTATAACTAGCGCCTAATGAATTCACTTGCCCATATTTGGGTTATGTAGCACTGTCAGACATCTTCCAATCTCAGAATAAATAGTTATTAATGATCAAAGAATTCAACTACAGGAAAAAAAATCACCCAAATTTGGCAGCATCCCAAGCCCAAGGTAATCAACTTGGCCCGTCCCAATGCAGTCTCACAAGGAGAGAGTAAAAAGACAACCTTTTTGCAAATAGCTGTATAAACCATTCCATAACGAAGATTCAGAGAAAAGTAACAAATAAAACTAGAATTATACTAGAGGAACCAGGAAAAGAAAGGGAGGAAGAGCCTAGCCCACTCAGAGAACCGAGTTAAGAGCATGCAAATGATGATCGGTGGATGATGGCACATGGAAGAAGATACTTTAATGTGCCTACTCTGTCAAATGAGCTTGCATGATAAGCGTTAGTCATTTAGTCTAGTGTCATTTCAACGTACTCTCCCAACGAAATGCATATTGAATCAAAGCATAAAACCTAACATCCACACATCACTTGGCCTATGACAGGAGCGAAGTATGAAATCTATCTACTCATGAAATGCCTCCAAGAGGTCATTCTGACAGAAGATCGCCCAAACAATGCAATCACAATTATTGCATTTTTAGATGCGCTTTTTGTATCAGATCACAAATCTCCAGTAAAGAATATGTGAGAAAAGCTCAAACTGAGTATGCAAAACTAAAGAGAATTTACATGTGAGAAAGCTTTAAGAATCAAGCACAACGATAGGAGTCTCGAATTGATAATCACATTTTGGCTTGAAATCTTTTAGAGCCATCCTTCTTTCATTGGCCTAATGACAGCAAACAACTGAACAAAGGAGTGAAATGAAGTATAGAGCAAAACTGGACCTAGCGCAAAAACTCAAACCATGAAAGCTCAAAGTGTCGCACCATTAGATACATTATTCAAGTAGCCAATAGACCAGGGTACACATCAGTACCTGCGGGTCACCTATCAACAACATCATATAATGGATGTGATACTCCAGCCCTAAATAGGAATGGCAAAGTTTAATCTAAGAGAAAGAAGTAGAATAACTATTGCAGGAATCTCAATGTGTCAACCTAAACAATTGCATGGTGTGCCAAGCATCTAATGTCAACGAAAAGATGTGCTTATGGAAACAGCAAGTAATCCACAACCATTATGGTACTCTCCTGAAACAAGATGTCAACATTCACCAGCTGCACTACAACACTCTCTTACTCACCTTCACCTATGCCAATTGACTGTTTATAGAACATTGGAAGGATCCCTCTCTTTCCCACAAAGACATGACACCATCATTTACTTTTATTAGGATTTTCAAAGGCTAGTAGATCTACTGTTACTTCTTGTTTTTCTTTTTCTTTTCTTGATGAAGACTGTTACCTCTTGATCAGTTGCCATTGAAAGACGATTGCTTGTTCAAAACATATAACACCTACAAGGCTACACATTATTTTCCAAAAGAAGATGAATGCACAAAATGAATCTAAACTTTCAAAGGAACAGCAAGAAGACAACCCAAAAGGATCAAAAAGTTGTCTAGCATGGCACCAAAATGCCATGTATATAAGGATGGTACTAGGATCAGAATCACCTACGCCAACACAAACTTTTCCAAGTAGGCTAATCAAAAGTACTTTTACAAGTTAGAGAAATCAAAGATGAAGAAATTATGGAAGTAGCAAGAGTTTCTTGCTTGGTCCTTCAAACTTTGTTTTCTCCAGAAGCTAGGAAGCTTGCTCCAACACCCGAGGAAATTAACAAACTGGTATGGTGGTATGAGAAAATTTCATCTAAAAGGTGCATTGTCTAGAATTTTAACCAGGAAGTCCGAATATACAATGGAAAGGTTTAGAGATAATGTTAGTTGTTCATTGAACTGTACGTTCAATACATCCTTGATTCATCTTTTCGCACTTTTATATATTTTGAATTTTTTCTACCACCATAGTTTGTTACACAGAATGTAGTTTTGTTTCAGTATATCGTCTATAGCAGTCACTCTCACATCTAATTTCTAAAACATAAAACATAAGTTAGTTGTTCATTGAAACTTTCCTCCCATAACCACATAAAACCTAAATCTATTGTCCTTGAAGAAATCAATTAGCTCACTTGTATGTTAGATAAGGAGGTCAAATCATACTTAAAAGAGAAACGAATGGATACCTAGTATATGCCTTCCTACAGCAGTAAAGAACCATAGCCCACCTAAATTAGAAAACGTAACTCCCCATGGCATCACTTATGTCTCAAGCTCGATCGGTAAATTTCCCCACATGGATGAAGCTACAGAAAATAGCAAAATTCGTGGCATTCTAATAAATCTTAAGCCAACTATACTACTCAGAATCCGTCCCAACAACAACCAAAACTTTCCAGACCTATCCACCAAACTACATAACTCGGTAAGCAACAGTCTTCTTTGTAATAATAAGCAATCTAGAGCATTAAATCCACATGAACATCAATCAAAAGTCGAGGAACAATTAGGAGCCTCCTATATATTAACTAAGAGGTTCTTCGGTCCAAAACACAAATAAAAGTAAGAATAGGGAAAATAAGTCTAGCTCCACAGAGACCATATAAATTTTATGCTTTGCATCTCCATAGTACATTGAGGCTAGTGAAACTGTACAGCATAAAAACTCTTTCACATTAATTTGTTTTCGGTTTTTCCTTCATATTATGGCCAGAATTTGCAGATATGTGCCAGCAAACAACAAATAAAAAAACATAATACAGTTATGCCCATTGATTTCCAACAACTAAATTAATTCATCAACAACAAAAGTAAAGAAAAAGAGTCAATTAGCATCATTATACGCCATCAAAAATGTAAAGTATCACTTGCAAAATAGCAAATTCCATGCACTGAAGGTGTCAGCATCGTGAACATTACGAGGGATTTCAGAAAGCAAGGAATTACATAAGCCTCGAAATGTAGCTTTGAACTTCCTAAAACTTCAAGTAAATCTGAGAAAATGCCTATTTCTGGTACCACAGCGGAATATACAAAATCAAAACAAAAGCCATTGAGAGGCAGAACAACCTAAGCGTAAAATCTATTTATTCAACCAACGCACCCCAACTTCAATTTTCCAAAGAAATGAGCAGACTGTACCTTCCAGATTTCATTGTACCCGTCCGTCCATCGGTCCTCGCAATTCAATGGTGTCCTTCATCTTCACCAGCGGAACAATTATTGCTTACAAGCTTTCTCTCTTCTTTGTCTGAAGTAAGCAGCTTCGAACAAACAGAACCTGTCTCTGGGTTATCTTCCTCATTCAAATTCTGCTTCTTGTTAATGATATCGCAGAAGAAATCCGTCAAAACAGTCTCATAAGCCGGCATTTTCGCATACCCAGGGAAGTAATTAATATCAATAACAAGGTAATGGTTACCAATTCTTGAATCCCTAATGACATCGAAGTTGAAAAGATGCAATCTCATGGCCTGCCGTAACCCCCTAGCAATATCAGTAATGAAACTAAGAGGTGGCATTTCAGCCTCTTCCAAATGCATTACCTCATAATAGTTATCATCAGTTCGTTCTTGAGTCGTCATGTTTGATATCTGTGAGAATGAAACCGAACCTTCTGAATTCCCCAATTTTTCCTCAGAGATATCAGGTAAAGATTTCCTCTTCACGCATTTCACATAATCTCCAACCACATACACCTTAAAGATTACACCACCATGATTCACAAATTCTTGCAAGACGATCGGTGGTTTCAGTTTGTTCAAACCGTCTCTGCTAAACACAAGTGACATCTTATGAGATTTAGCACTCCCATCAGCCACCAAAGGCTTCGCAATCACCGGAAATTTCAAATCTTCCATCGCAGCAGGATCCACTAAAGCCTCCATATTATAGATCACAATCTGTTTAGGGATTCCAAAAGTTTCATTCTCTTGAGGAATTTTCAAATCAGAAACAACTTGAAGCATAGAAATCCGATTATGAAGACGTTCAATCGCATCAGGAGGATCGATTATAAAGACATTAGGGTTTCTCAAAGAATACTCCTCCAACTGCTTAATCCATTCATCACCAGATAATTTGTGAAGGATGCAATCAAAGGGACCTTGATCTATCAAAGGCTTATCAGTATCAATGCGAATAAGATCAACCCCTCGTTCTTTCGAAAGATTCACCAAAGAAAGCTGGATGAAACTATGTTGTTTCTTGGGTGCAAGTGCATAACCTATACCGAACCGTCTTCTTGATTCTGACATCTTTGTTGTTCTTTAGAACTCTCGATCTCAAAAGTTCTGGATGAGATAATTTCAAGAACATTCATACCAGTGTAATCAAGAAAAAAAATCAGGAAAACCAGATTCGAAATCTGGATCAAATAAGCAAGAAAGAGAATTGGGATGAAATTAGGGTTTCGTACTGTTCTTCCCAACGAGAACCTTACAGATGTTGAGATAAAAGAGAGAGAGAGAGAGGAGAGAGAAATGAGAGTTACGAAATGGAGTACTCTGTATGTATATATAGTCTAGAGAGAGAAGAGAGAGAGTTTCAAGTTTCTAACTAACTAGGGTTTGTTCGGACCCCAAATCCCGATTAGTTAACCCAAGGCATGTAGAGATGACAGTGTGGAAAGCATGGGTGTCCACGTGGCATATTCTCGAGAAATTATGCAGATTCCCGCCGCGTAACTTAACGCGTTATAAAGGTTTTTTGATGGACGGTTTGGATTTAATCTTTTGGATTGTAAACAAATATCTTTGGGCCCACCCAGCTTAGAATTAGGTTCCTTCACATTGGGGCTTCCACTTTGAGCATTTTTTTTCTTTTTTTAATTCGTTGCGCACGAACCTCCAGTTATTTGACACGTGACTTTATGGGAAATTTTACTTAGGGATAATGGTCAAAAATATCTAATATATAATTTTTTTTAATCAATTTAGTACACAAGATTTTTTAATAAGACTGAACTATCTTTTTTAAAGCTTTTTGAATCATTTTAGTCCTTTTTAAACTTTTCTAAATCTATTTAGTCAATTCCTTCCTTTTTAATATTCCTGTTTTACCCTTATTATATTTCTCAATCACATTTTTGTCTTTTTCAAACTTGTACAGCTGTATGAGAGAGAAATTTAGTTATCTTTTTCGTTTTAAACTTTAAAATATTATATCTCTTCAACTAAAATTCAGATTTTGACAAAATTCATATATTTGGAAAGCACTTTTTGAGATCTTTGAAATTAGACCAGTCAAGAATGGTTTTTGAAAAAAAAAATTCACGAAATTTATTCATGCAAAAACGTTTTTGCATATGAGTTCATGCAAAAACGTTTTGCATAGATCTACAAAAATATTTTTGCATATGCTAAATCATTATGTGAAACATTTTTGCATAGATCAATGCTAAATTATCCGTGAAACATGATTTTGCATAGTTCTTGCAAAAATATTTTTGCATAATTCTATACAAAAACTTCATGCAAAAACGTTTTTGCATAGATCCATGTTGAATTTTTTCTTCTTCTCTCTTCTATCTCTTTTTGTTCTTTTTTCTCTTCTTTCTGTTTCCATTCTTTTCTCTCTCTCTCACGTCCCTCTCTTCTCTCTTTATCCTCTATTTTCCTTCTTTTCCTTCTTTTCCTTCTTTTCTTTCTTTTCCCTTTCTCTTTTTTTTTTCTTAATCAGATCTTTCTCCATTCTCTCTTATTCTCTTCTCTCTATCTCTTATATTTCCTCTCTTCTCTATCCCAATCTCTTTCTCTCGATGGTGATGGTAGAAACTATATGTCTCTCTTTCTCTCTCATCATCATCAAGATCTTTTGTTGACTGGTGAGTGATCGATCAATCGAAGCAAAAGAAACAAGTGAAGATCAAAAGCAGCAAAGCTTATTAATGTAGAGAGAGAAACAGAGTTTCTTATTCGGTCAAATTTTAATTTCCATAACTAATTAGTTAAAGGGCAGATCTATCTAAATTTTATTTTTGGACTAAATAGACTCATATAAAATTTGGTGGACTAAACAGATTGAATTAAAGTCATAATGGATGTATTGGACTATCTCCCTTTTACTTACCCCGTCTAGGGGTGGGACTTGAGTCAACCCGACAACCTCTAATATGGATAAAATCGCAAGAGTAATTGAAAATTGGAGCAAGTATATGGATAATATTTTTGCCAACCTAAATAAAAATGAATTCGAATTTGAGCAAGAATAGGCAAGAGCAAATGCCAATCCAAGAAACCCGTCCAACCCAATAAACTTATGTACATATTAATTAAACTTTATTAACATGTTTTTATTTTGAAATTATGCGAACTATATATTTTATTTATTATAGGGAACATTGTTAGCTTTTACAAAGGATTTTTTGGTTGATTAAGTTTGTTATTTATGTTTTTGTATTAATATTTTTTTTTTCTAAGGTGATCTAAATAGGTTACACATACAAATTGATCAACTTGCCTAATCCACCTAATCCACCTAAATCAATAGAAATTTTGGCAACCTAAAAAATTCAAAGAACCTAACTAACCTGAATAACTCGCTTGGGTAATGCTTGGGCAAGCCCTTTGTGGGTTCCATGGGGTTTTTTGGGCATTCTTGGCAATGGAAGGTGAAGCATGGGTCTGGCTTGGCCAAAACTTCTAACCCACTCGAGTCCCACCCTTAGCCTTAACGCCATCTTTTTCTTCTTAACATCCAATTATTCTTACACTCTACAATTACATAAATGGGTATGCAAAATCCTATAGAGATGATTCAAAGGTTAATCCTTGATGAGAATGATCACTATACTATGTAGATCATTCAAAAAAAAATTTACATCCTTATAAAACTTTGAGCCTCATAAAAATGTAGTTAAATATTAATAGTATGGTTCAAAAAATTTAAATTTGAAATCAATTTCCCATGGAACTAAAAAGTTTTTAGAACATAGAGATTTTATGATAATGATCTACATAGTGAGAAAATATTATTCACGGCAAAAAAAAAACAATTAAAGGAAAGGAAAAAAGAAACTCTTGAATTATCTCTGTATTATAAGCACACGGGCTAGTTAAACGAATGTAAGAATAAGTGAAGTGTTTTTATCACGAGTAAAAGTAAGTTTATAAAAAATAGGTGGAACATTGGAAGTAAATTTTTTTTAATTTTTTATAATATTTTTTAATTAGAAAAGATTGGGTTATGAGACAACCACCAGATCATATACGATTGAAAAAGACAATAGCTCTTCTTTGTTGCAAAGAAAAGATAATACTTTAACCCGAAAAAATTTACCCCCACTAGCATTAGCATTGAAAAAGACAATATCTCTTATTTTGTATAAGAAAAATGTTGGAAATAATATAAGAAAATAATTTTTTTTAAGAAAATGGCTAAATAAAACTCGAATCTTTGGCAAGGAGGCGTGTGAAAACACTTCTTGAAGATAGCCGAAGCCTCCCACAAAGTATAAGGGATTCTCGCAGCCTTATCTTCGGGATTCAACCAAGCCTGGACTCGTTCCAACCACAGAAGATTTGCACGATCCTCTATTGGGGTGCAACACTTGTCTCTTTACAAATTGCCCAAATTAATTAGAAATGAAGAACTTAAAACACTTTAAATAAATGCACTGAAGTTTTTTTCGATGATCAACCAAAGTAGAGAAAACCTCTATTTATAGGTAAACAAATACCTTGATTAATTCGTCTCCATTTAAAAGTTAATTAGTTAACTCATTTAATTAACTAGTTAAAAGACAAATTAATTTAATTAAACATTCATGCATATTAACTTGTGCAGTGTTTTTAAATAAAGTACATGCATTTGAATTGTTAACATGCATTTTATTAAAATTCATTTAAACAGATTCATGCACGATGGTTTAAATAATAATAAATATATTTAAAACTCATTTAATTTTTCTTTTAAATTCATTTTGAAACATATAAAACCAACAGAAAAGAAAATAGCTTAACCCGTGGAATTTTACACCCACTAGCCTGAGCATTGAAGAAAGATATGCTAAGCTCTTTATTGTTTTCTTTATGTTATGTTTTTTTATTGTTTGTTTAGACAATAGTGTAAATCTAAACATATACAATTTACTATGACGGTCATAATCGAGTCATCGTGAAATCATCATAAATAAATTATGAGGAATAAAAATCAGAAGGTGGTGACGATATATTGGCAGAGGAAACCAGTTTCTCTCACAAGCCTTGGTACTCTTAAGTGTAGTTGAATGATGTAGTTCATGATACTTTTATAGGCAGAAAGAGGCCATAGTTTGCCAGAGGCATGAATTACACTAGTTTATATAATAAAAGAGGTCGATTTTTGGACAAAGAACGACATATATAGAATTGTCCAATCACAAATCTAAGTCATCCTTGGTGACTAGGACAAATGCATATAACTTCCTAATCAATAGTATACTCGGTGAATAAAGAGTATCAAAAGAGCATAAGATTAGTCTTAGTTTGTAGATAAAAAAAGTTACATACAAGTGAAAGAAAAAGAATGTGTACATGTCGAGGAAAGAGAAAAAAATGCCATAACATTTTATTTATTGAAAAATCATCAATTGGTGTATAAGCTATGACACCAATTGAAACTTTGGCCATGGTTAATCTCTTAGGAAGAGCATTAATCTATTTGATCTTTGTATATATTTTTGTAGAATAAAACTCAGATCAAATAGTTTAATCTATAAAGTAAATTAAATAATTAAATCAGCACAAAAGATTTGTGTTAAAGAGAAAAACCCAATCTAGGAATACCCCAGGACCTAATCTGATAAAAAATCCAATAAGAATAATCTAAAACTTAGATACCGATTCATAACTTGACAGAAATAATTTACGACTCCCATTACGCTCTGATCAGTAACGGCTTTCTCGTTCTCTTACGATCCGAATCCACGAACAGCTCATTAGTTGATCAACAATTCTTACGCATACAACTTGAAATCCACTAAGCCAACGGAAAAAGTTGCATATACAATCTGAATCCACAAACCAACGCTTTCCCAAATCAACGATCACCACACTCAACTCTACGAGCAACACCACATACCGAAACACCACCGAGAAACCTAAACAATATGTTAAGATCTTTGTTGGAAAAGATTTATTTTGGCCTCAACTCACAACTAAGTTCATTTTAATCATTAGGTATGAAATTTCAGCTCATGACTACTGATCAAAATGAACATGTTCTCAAGAGATTTGAATTCTCCATCATGCTCTCTTTATAACTTGAAAATTTTAAAATTTGAGCTAAAGAATCTCTCGTGTATCTAGATGTTTTGATTAGAATCCCCCTCAATATAATAGAAGAAGAACATTGAAGATCTTTAGTTAGTTTAAATCCCTTAAAGAAAAGTATTCTTAATTAGTGTTATACTTCAACTAATTAATTGTTAGGGATGGAAGTTATGGAACGTCAACCGTATTTGTTGATCTAAGATTTGATTTATTTATTTTTGATAAATGGGTAAATCCCAAGTAATTTATTAATGATAAAAGCTCACATAAAAGAAGAAGAAAAATACATCAAAGAGTATAAAGAAAACACATAAAACACAAGGAAAAATCTAAAAAAATTCGAAGAAAATAGTACAAGGCGAACGTCCGACCAATTTGATAGGTTTGCTTCCCAAAGAAGAGATTCTCCCATCTAGATAAAGGAGGAGATGATTTCATCACTTTGTGCACCCAAAACAAAGGAAAAAACGCGATATGTCGAAGAAACGTTCGGTCGATGTCGATCCGGTCCATCAAAATACTAGATCTGAGCATAAACGGAGTAAATCTGTATCGATCTGAAGCACACATAAAAGAAAGAAGATTATTAAGTGAAATTCGTCGAAAAGACGAGCGAAAGACGGCATAAAAGTATGCAAAAGTCACCAATAAGGCAAGCAAGAGAAGAAACTGGGTAAAAATGGTGGATACCCTTCGTCGGAGCTCTATCGAAAGGATCCGGAGCTACTATCTCTGTTTCGCTCTCTAAATTTGATATATTTTATTTTATTTTTGATTTCTTAAAATATTTACCACATCATTGTTAGGATTTGTCTCCAACAAAATTGGAAAAAATAACTCTGGCAATATTTGGGTTTCCAAATATATGCGTGGCAGGTCTCCAAAATTGATTTTTGTTTCCAGCTTTTTTAGAGATGGCGGTGGAAATATGGGATGAGAGACAAGATCGACTTGTGGTTTTGATGGTGAAGGTCAAACACAATGTCTTGTAGGGTTTTGGCAGCACATTTCTAGGATTTTAGAGAGGTGATGGTAATGGTGAAATGTTTTATTTTGTCATAGAGAGATAAGTATTGAAAACAAAAGGTGAATAACTTTTGAGGTTTGTAATTATAGGGTTTCTCTAATATGTTTTCTCAAAAATAGTTCTTGGAGTTCTTCTTGTATGATTCTCTTAAAGTTCTCTTGGATTGGAACTCTTAATGTAAGGTGAGTGTGGTGAGGTATACATACCCAACATAAGGTTGCTTATTGTACTTATTTTATCATTGATATTAGATGTTTCACCGGCGCGTTGTAGTTTTTTCCTTTAAGAACATATCAGAATACATGTTTAAATGTGCATGTTATATGTATAGCCTCATAAAAAAAATTAGTACATTTATATGTTACATGTTCTCTTCACCATATATAGATCATCTTCACCAATCAAAAATTAGTCCATTCTAAAATTGCTAGCTTCATAAAAAAATCAACTCTTAGATCAATCTCATGTGGGCTTTACATGAGGTTGTACATGTACATTTAAGCATGTACCCTAATCCGTACAAACGACTTTGATGATCCACAATTTGTTTCCGCGCGCATTTAGTTAATATTAGAGAAATCCAATATGTAAGGGTTTGGCCAATTACCCAACAATCATCAAATAAACTAAAACATGAAAAGATAGAAGCTAGCTAAAGATATCTAGGAATGGAAAGGGTGTACTTTAGCTTACATATGATTAAAAATTACAAAAAAAAAAGAAAAAAGAAATAAAGAAAAGATGATTTGGAAAAATAATTAAGAGCAAGAAAAAGTCTTATAAGTTGGTGCTAGAGGTGTCAATTGGGCTGGGCCGCCCAGGCACGGCACGACCCAGCACGGCCACGTGGCAGCCCAGCCCAGCCCAGCCCAGCCCAGCCCAGCCCAGGAAAGAACCACAAATCCAAATTAGCTTAACCAAGAAAAAGGTCAGTAAGCCCAAAGTCCACACATCTCATTTACCCTCCTTCCCCAAAACGGCAGCAAGGCCTATAGTTTCGGAGTGCGATTTTGTACACCCATTTAAATGAGGTCCA
>MVGT01002699.1:12395-28171 GCA_002174775.1 Macleaya cordata | reverse complement strand
ATTTTTTTATGGGGCTATAAAGTTTAGAATGAAATGATTTTTGGTAGGGATGTTCTACTCATCTTGTAGATCATTCTCACAAAAAATCAGCTCTTGTTTCCTCACCATGTAGGCCCCACAACTAATGTAAGAATAACGATGTAAAAATAACAATGTAGGATCCCGACTCTTTTAAGTATAAGTGTAAAAAAAACATAAGCTTGAAGCAATAAAAACTAGTAGCCTAGTTGGTAAGGGTTCATTCTACTTTTATACACAACCAAGGTTCAAACTTCCTTGGCAACATTTTTTACAAAAAAAATTACAACTTGGTGGGCGGCCCACTAGCACGATGGGCTGGCACGCCACTGGGCCGTGCTGGGCTGACCAAAATGGTGACTCGGCACGGCACGGCCCAGCACGAAACCCAGTCGTGCCGGCCATGCTTCGGGGTGCTGGCACGGCCCATTGGCCAGTCGTGCTGGGCCGGCCCAGCACGGCCCAATTGACACCTCTAGTTGGTGCCTTGAGTTCAACAACTACCATAGCGCATGCATAATTTCCAATAATTAATATTAACATTGATAACATCATCAAAAAGCAGATAAAATAATCAGTTAGACCGTCCAGAATCCAGATAGAAAAGAAAAAAAGAAGAAGAAGAAGATCGAATTGAAGACATGAAAATTAAGCTAGTGGCTGGCATCTTCTTCTTCACAGAACTTGGTGTATTCCTTTGAACCCATTAAGGATTCCAATTCGGCTGGACTAGTGGGTTTCACTTTTATCATCCATCCTTCTTCATATGGGCTTGAATTAATCTGACATTATTAAAAGTGATGTCAGCTCTTCAGTCCAACTGTTCATTTCATACATTATATTACTTGGGACATTGGGACCATATAAAGTTGATCCAAGTTCAACACTAAATATTAGAACACTCTATAACTTGTAACTTCATTATTTAAAAATTAACGATAATTGAGTTATTCATTTTATCGTTGATTTCACTCAATGGATGATGGGATTACAAGATTTAGAAGGAACTGATTTTTTTGTGAGAATGCATGATGTATATGATTAGAAAAATATCCTAATTTAAATCAATTCTTGAATCATCTCTATGTAGGCCACGTAGGTCAATATACACTCAATGTCTGAAGAATAATGTATACAGATACACTCTCTCTATACATATCCCCAATTGATTTGAAACCAACTTACAATCAACTTATGATTAGATTAGAAGTTTTAGAAGGGGCTGATTTTTGTGAGGATGATCTACATGACTACATGATAAAGAGAACATCCTCACCAAAATTCAGCCCTTGAATCGTATCCATGTGATCTCCACGAGATTGTGTGTGTCAAAGTCTTTGGATACGTATAGCATTACTCTTACAAAAGGGCTTTATGGAATTAGAGACTTTTTCAATTAAAACTCAAAAAATAACCGCAGTATTATATTATAGTGAGGCTCCACAACAGCTCATTTTGAGATGATAATTTGTGTGACTCATGTGCATAAAAAGACAAATGAGACTAGATATTGACGCCTAACTTTCTATATATTCCACCCACTTAATTTTTAAACTCCTTTTAAATGTTTCATCCATCTTATTCTTACACCCTGCTTACACCTACTTGTTGGTTCCATGTGGAGATGATCCACAATCTTTTTTTCCTATGAAAATGATCTCCTCATCTTGTAGATCAAAATCAACACTTGAATAATCTTCATGTGTGCCTTATAGACTGGTGTAAATGGGGTGTAAGAATAATTGTAGTATAAAAATATAAAACTTCTTTGATATAAACCCTGATAAAATGTAAACCAACATAAAGAACATGTACAATGCACGTGCAAAAAGTCTAATATAGATATGTTAAGTTGGGTATGAATCGTAAAATGCATGATGATCAATGAAAGAACTTAATTACCAATCCGGCTGATTCAGTGAGCTTTGAGTTGATCTCCACAATTTCGCCTGAAACAGGAGAGTTAACATCACTCGTTGCTTTCACACTCTCTACAGCTCCAAAGCTTTCACCTTTTGAAACTGAGCCACCGACTTCTGGCAGATCCACAAACACCACCTCTCCAAGATGATCCTGCATATACCCCATTTATTAATTAATTAAAACTCTCCCTACTTAGCAAATTAACCACAAAATTTCAAACTAACTAGAAAATTAATCACTATCTGGCTATAACTTTTTTGTTGAAAATATAAGTAACACAGAATAAAACCTAAAATCAGGCTTATAATTTTTCGAAAACCCATCTACATTTTAACATGCTGACAATTAACATTTAAATATTAATATGACCGACAAAAAAAATTATTGACATATTTCAAATAATAATAATAATAATAATAGTAAAACTTACCATAAAGTGCTCAATATAACTAAGCACAAAATCTCCAAATGTAAACAGTACAACCAAGGAATGGGATTCCGAATTTAAAAAAAAAGCCAACCAAACACCGAAATGAAATCAAATATGAAACAATGAATTAGACCACAAAATGCTCATAGGACCACATATATTATGACTATAAATAGGCTCATTAATTAATTAATTAATATTAATAGTAATTAATTACAGATATTAGGGGTAGCTTAATTGAGAAGAAAATAGAAACAAAACCTGTGCATGATCTGTAATGCCAATTGTAGCCACTGAGCCTTCATGCTTTACCCATTCATGTGAGGAAGCATATTTTAAACCATCCAAAACTACATATAAATAATTTATATACAAAAGTTAGTTCCACATTAATTAATTAATTAATATCTTCAATAATATTAATTATATATGTTCCAAGCTATATAGCAACCCCTTCAAACAAAAACTCATCATCAGATTTCAATGTTGTTAACTAATGAGAAATCTAGAGAGAGAGATAGCTAGAGAGAGAAAGAGATTAAAGATATATATTATACCAGTGGAGAAGCATTTGGAGAGAGAAAATGCTGGATAGAGTGAAGTCCTGGAGCCACAATTGGAGGAGATTTTAAGTGCATTAGCAGTTGAAGAAGCCCACATTCTCAGTGCCATAGTGTTTATTATCGGGTTGTTAATTTGCTTCTTCTTCTTCTTCTATGAATCGATGTTATTTAGAGAGAGAAAGTGAGTGAGAAAGTGAAAAGGGTGGTGGATAAAATATGGATGGATGTGTATGTGCTGGGTGATTTATTGGTGGAAATTGAGACAGAGCCTCATCTGCTTATATTAAACCCCAAGGTCTTGCACACCTATTTTCATAGTTACAGATATTCATCCTCTTGTAAACCCTAGTTCTGGTCTACCATGTAATTATGAGGTCAGATATTTCCACCCCAACTTTATGGGTCTTATACACCTATAGGTCATATGGTTTGCCATTCCGTATATACCGAGCTTGACACGACCCCGACTCAATCAACTCGGCTTGAACTCTGCTAACTTGGAGGGGAAACTCGTTCGGTTCAACTCATTTTTATTTTTTTATTTTTCAAATAATTTTTTCGGTACAGCCCGACTTGGCCTAACTTGGCCGATCTGACTTGGAATCTCCCATCGAGTCCGAGTCAACAAACCATGATAGCTCACAACATCAATCAAGATTGTAATACATGCATAGATTTTGAATGCCATCTTATTTGATTGGTGGAGATAGATCCAATTCCATCCCCCTACCAAACAAATATTTCTGAAAAATACTATTCAGCTCACAAAATATAAGTATTCATATGGGTACCACATGTAAGAATTATTATACTCACAATAATTAATTTTATATTTTAATAAATTGAATTAAGTCTATTCATATCTTAAACTGGTTCATTATACTATAATATAATGTGTTACACCGTAGCATAATTGCACAATTTTAATAAGTATCTAATTAGACTCCTTAATGGTTAGGTTTTCTAATTAAAATTAGTTTTTGTATTGGTCCTAATCCTCTCTATATAAGCACATGAAGGCTAGGAGATCCATCATCCTAAGTGTGAGAGAGTAGAGGATTATGTGAAGTTTTGGAAAAATCAATCAAGGTTTTAGAAACTTCTTTTCTCTTGTGAGGGAACTGCTATTTTAGGTGGGTTTCCTTTCATATTTAGTTAGGATTCCCTTTTTCTTCTAGGATTGGGATACCTATTGGAGGCTATAAATATGAGAGTAGGACATTAGCCAAAAGCATTTCAGAAAACAACATTGAGAGTGTGAGAACTCTTGAAAGGGTTGTGAGTCTGAGGATAGAGAGAATATTGTGAGAGCAATATTGTGGAGAGAACTTTGAGAAGCAAGTTAGAGATAAGCTTGTGAAAGTAGTTGAGTGTGTGGCTTGCTTTGTAATCCCTTTGATCTTAATGAAAGAAGTTGTTCTTTACCATGGACGTAGCCAAGAGTGGTGACCCACGTAAATCGTTTGTGGTGTGTTTTCTTTTATCTCTTGTCTCTATTATTTTTATATCAGTATTTGCTTGTCATTGTTTGTGGTGAATCTTAAGAATTCAGCGGGCGAAAATCCTAACATATTATTGAAGACATAGTCTCTTTTCAGGATCACAGTTTTGAAACTCTTGTTCTTCTTGGATCAATAACGATGACAGGTATGCGATTTCATTAATTAATTTATTTTGTGTATTGATAATGGGCTCGATCTTGATTTTCGTGCTATTTTGCTAACATATGGTATCTCGACGAATGCTCGATCTTGGTTTCCGTGCTTTACAAATAATATAGTATATGTTATAATATCCTGAATTTTTGAGTTCAAATTCGCCTTGAGTCTAACCCAAGAACTAGTATTATGAATTTATCTTAAATTGAATTATCTTTTGTGTAATCATCTTTTCTAATAAGATCTATATATACATATTTATGTATGGGTTAGATGGGCTAACCCAATAATCTAGGTAATGGACTTGACAATGAAACTATGGGCTAAATGGGCTAAGCCCATCTTTACTTGTTTTGGGTTAAGATAACTCAACATTTTATAGGTTATTATTTATATTTTTGCATATATGTTCATCAGTATACTTTAAACTCATTTTTGGACATCTTATGATCCAAATTGAACTTAGACTATCCGGTGAAGTTGTAGCCCTTTGAATCTAGTTTCCAGAATGGTATGGTGGGTCATATTCGGACTTATGGTCTAGGAGTTATGGTTATATTAGTATAATATGTACATATAGATAATTTATTAAGGAATAATGTTTATTCACTCAAAACTCTTGATTTAATCCACAAGATCATTTTGATTGGTACATGTCTTCAAATCATTAAACTAGGGACATAAGTCACATCAAAGTTTTAGTGCACAAAAGTTTATCTAGTATTTACTATTTTCATTAAATATTTGATTAAGAATAATAATAATAAAGATTATTTCTAATATCCACCTCCATTACCACTAGATAGTGGTAGATTTACTACAATCACTATCACCACTAAGAATGATGGTTAGTCTACCACCACTAAGTGGTGGCTAGTCCACCATTGTAGGGGATAATCCACAACCATTAATTTTTATACACCACCTTATGGTTCCATTTTCACCTATATAAAGAGGTAGTTTGTGAAGACAAAGGGGAGGGAGATAAGAAAGAAGAGAGAAATAGGAAGAGAGTTTTCAATTAGAAATAAGTATTTTCAACATCATAAAGAGAGTTTTTATACTTGATTTGGAGGCAAATCAAAGGAGGAGCTACTAATTCTCCTTCGAATAACTCTTAGGAGGAAGAAAAGAGAGAAGAAGTAATTAGTCATTGCTCAAGATTGGACCGTTGGATGGTCCTAAAAATTGAGTATGATGTAGATGAGATAATAAAGTATACTTGGTTAAAATATCAGCTTATTTGGAGAAGTTTAAGTACTCCAATCACAATAAAAATCGTCATCTTTGTTAGAGGAACAAAAATAGCGAGTTCGAAATGAGAAATTCATTACTCTCAAACCTACTGTTGGATCTGTCTAATATTTTTACACAATTATTGTGGGATATATTAAATACTACTGTAAAATTTTTTGGTCAATTGGATGAAGGGAAGACCTTGATCCATCATGAAAACCCTACTAGAGTTGCTACTTTAAATTATAAGTAGTTGGTTAATTGAAGAGTGTGGACCAAAGACCTACCGTTGGATTGGTAAATATTTCATATATTTATTTATTAATATATACATAAATATATCATAGAAAATGTAAAGGGTTACCAATACTATTTTTAGATTTATGATTTGTCTTGGTTAAATTTTATCTCGTTTAGACAAGTCCTTACATTAGTAGAATTTCTGGTATATGTTTGATAATTTAGTTACTTCTCTTTGAGTATAGATCTGATTAAGGATCCGCTTAATGTATCGAAAACTAGACAAATATATCTTGTTTATGTTAAAATTTGATAATTTTTTAAGTTTATTTACTATAGTTTTGATTTATCCAAAGTTGTTGAACTGTAATAGAGACCTAGCTGAAAGTATTTTGTTTAAAATTATGAACTACGTAATGCTTGATCCCTAAAGGGTACGTAGGCAGCTATAATGACGGTTCAGCATAAAAATATTTTCAAACTATAAACATTGGACCATTCATGAGCTAAAGTTATACTATTTATTTTTCCTATAAATGGTACAATACTAACTTAGGCGTCGGAGTATTTTCTTTAGTTTTGCAGGTACCCTCCACTATTACCTTAAGAAAAATGGGTAGGAGTCCACAAATGTATAATTATTAGATTACAAGATGCATTTTAAAGATATTTATGTGAATTAGAACATTTTGGTTAAATGTCTGGTATTGAACCATGAAGTAAATTATTTTTTATGCATAACGTTTTAGCCATCATAGTAAAGTTAAAGTTTTGTGCGTGTCCTACTTAATTCATTATGATATGTTCTACATTTACGGACACTTATAGAGAAAGATATATATATATATGTAAACTGGTTTTCTTTTATATTGAGTTAACACACGAATTTTGAATCTTTAATTTGGGATTTACCCATGATTCAGAATTTGGGGTGTTACATATGTAATTCATTATCGAATTAGATATTAACATAGTGAATTCTCTAATATCCGAATCTGTATCCGAAAATCCGATATCTAAAAATTCGGATACGAATTTAAATCGATTTCAGAGTTTCGACTATATCCATTAACATCCCTACTAACAACATCCTTAACCATTCGAAAGCCACCTTGTCATAAAAATTATTTTTGGGAGAAAGTTTGAATCATCCAAAATTTGAATATGGCTATTTGTTTAGTCCAGGATATAATATGCATGTCCATTTTTATTTTACTTTTTTTTATGAGGAACTATTGACTAAATTACATGACAAGACGAAGATATACCATTGACTATTAGGCCCCGCTTGGTATCACCATGAATAAATGCAATACAAATGTTTACGGTAATTTTAGAGAAAGGGAGTGCTTGGTAGCCCGCTGCAAATTACACTTACTACATATGTTTGTTGCGGCCCACATAAATAAGGCAAAAACAACAGCTAACATTCCCGGCTCTTTTAGGGCAAGGAACGTTTGTTGAAGCTCAATCCGAGAGACGCTCCTTTCTCGTTTGTTCATCGACCTCTGCAGATAGGTTATCCTCTCCTCTACTTTGAAGGTCTGAAGGGTCTCTCTTTCTCTCTCTAGCAGTAGCTTAAAGGCGGACTGTTTAGTTTCTACTGTTCTCCAACACAAGCAAGATTTGCAGATAATCCCTTCACATGGGAAACACATTAAAGAGATCGTAAGTTTCAAAAGACTGGCAAAATCGCAATTAATCATGGGATCTAATGTAGAAGCGGGTTCACACGTCCATGGCAAAATTGACACTGATTTTGGTGTTCATTACAAAAGTACAAATAAAAAAGAGTAAGATTCTAATGTGTTTTCCTTCAAGAAGGTAACCTAATTATACTTCAGATGCATTGCACAATGTGTACTTACTCGAGTTATTTATTTCACTTGAATTTATACAAATTTTTTTGTAGATAATTTTCAACCACTTCTTGATGATCTAGGTGAGAAATCTTAGAATGAGCTAAGTTTTGGTGAAAACAATGTCCGAATTTTTTTTTATAGATGATTTTCAACCTCTAACCCCGTCAATAGTTAGTCTAAAATAAATTGTAAAAATGTTGTCCCTTTCATTGTTGATTTTTAACAAATTATTGATGAGATTGTAGATTTTAAAATGCAATTAATGTGGCGTACTCATTTAATTTAATGTATATTGAAAAATATGAGTGTTGATACGGCTGTTTGAAAAAACATAAAATTCAGTTGTTAAACAGTTAATTAAATCGACTACTACTAACAAGGCTTCACACTAGCCCTCCCCATTGTAAATTCCTGGTTCTGTCTCTGTGTATTGCTTTTAGAACACCCTCAATTTTTTTCCCTCGGTCACAACATAACACCAACTTTCGTTTTTAGTGAGGGTGTTCTCTTCATTATATAGATTATCTTTAAAAAAATTAGTCTATTTTAAATTTTTAACCTTATCAAAATTCATTAGAAGTTGATTAAAAATCTAAAATGAAGAATCAAGGGTGAGAATTTCTACTCAACTTTTGATGGGACTAGCAAGAAGTTTTAGAACGAGCAAAATTTTTTTTTCTTAATTTTTTTATGTTGAGAACATCTATTTTCAGTTGAGTCAAGCCGAGTCGCCTAAGCTGAGCCAAGCCAATGTGAGGAGAGAGAAAGATATAAAATTTTGAGTTGCCAGCTTAAACAGCTTATCAACTCCAATGGGCTTCATTTTAGTCATAAGGGTGAACTCTGTCCGTATTCTTCATTGGACGAAAATGCCCTTATTCTAAACATTTCTGACACTGCTGTACTATGCACGGTGTACATGAAAAAATTTCAGTTCTTAAATAATTCCACCCATTGATTTTTATTTGTGAGAGAAAAAAAGACGAAAAGAAAATAGAAGAAAAAAAGTAAGAGTGAGGGAGAGAGGGAGAAAAGAGAGAGGAGGACCGTGGTTCGTCCTCTTTATTTTATTTGTTATATTATTTTCTTTTAAAAAGAGGAGAGAGAAAGAAAAATGGGAGGGCAGACATTGAGGGAGCGTTCGGCCTCCCGTTTTTTTCTTTTTTTTTTTTAATTTTTTTTAAAACTGTTAAAAACTACCAAATGTGTCCTTTTGTTTTTCGAAAATCAAATTAAATTCATACTTCACTTACACCACCAGTTCTAAGGCTCTTTCAAATAGGATCTAATAGTTAAATTTTTGCCACGATGATTTTCATCTCATAACGCGCCATATAATTTGTCATTTTACACGTGTGTGAGTGGACAAATTAAATTTTCTATCGCACAAATATGATCTAAGAGTAAGACTCTCTCAAATATGATCTAATTGATGAATTTTTGTGAGGAACTACACTGCATAATGGGCTGCAAATCCACTCGTGCGAAGCGCATATAGCGTGCACAGTGCACATGAAGGTACAGGGCGTTTGAAGAGCCACCCTCGCCTTCATAAAAAATCATCCCTTGTTGTCGATTTCCGGATAGTAAAATCCTAACGACCAAAGCATTAACCAAGGCTAACCGACACTTTAAGAGGACGTCATGACATTGATTGTAAGAAAAATTCTCATTCTTATGGTTTGAAAAGTAGAAGCTCATTTTTGTCAACGAAGAAAAGTCATTATGAAATCCCTGTAACACAAACTCTCCTTTCTTTTTAGGGTTAGGGAAGAAGATCCATTCTTGCATATTCTCCAAAGTGAGTTTTTCCCCTTCTGATTTTCATCTTTGCTTTTTCTTCTGCTTATCAAATAAGTAATATCCAGTTTGCTATGCTTGTTTTTTTTTTTTTTTTTTCTCCAAATAGGTGGAAAAGCGTAGTCATTCGATTCGATTCGATCAACAACTGTATTTTGCTTGCTTGGGGATTTTGGAGTTCCACTACTCTTACCACCGGAATATTCAGACCAACACTAGTGTATGTAGCTACTATTTGCTTAATTAATTGATAGTTTTAATTTTGTGGATTACAGTCGTCATGTAGTCAAGATTTCTATGTGGCTCATAAAAACATGATTTTAATCTTCCTAATAAAATCACTTGTATTTAAGACTTCTAGCTAACCAAATTAAATGTTGGTTTAAAATTAATGACATCTATAGATGGCTCATCAATCATCCAATTTTTTAAGGGGTTAGATGTTTTAAGAATTCTAGCTAACCCAATCAAATGTTGGTTTAAAATTAATGATATCTATAGACGGCTCATAAATCGTCCAATATTTTAAGGGGTTAGATGTTTTAAGACTTCTAGCTAACCCAATTAAATGTTGATTTAAAATTAATGACATCCATAGACAGCTCATAAATCATCCAAATTTTGAAGGGGTTAGATATTTTAAGACTTCTAGCTAACCCAATCAAATGTTAGTTTAAAATTAATGACATCTATAGACGACTCATAAATCATCCAAATTTTGAAGGGGTTAGATATTTTAAGACTTCTAGCTAACCCAATCAAATGTTAGTTTAAAATTAATGTCATCTATAAACGGCTCATAAATTGTCCAATTTTTTAAAGGGTTAGATGTTTTAAGAGGGGGTTATTCAATCATGACTTTCATGGACTTCTATGGACTTTTATGGACTTGTGAAATCATGTTTTATTGGTTCAAGACTTTGAGGGAGTCTTAAAATTAAATCTGTAGGAGTCTGCAGGACTTTACAATAAGAGTTTGCAAGAGTCTATAGGACTCTGCAGGACTTTGCAGTAGGAGTCAGTAGGAGTCTGTCAGAATCCATCGAAGTCCATCACTTTCAAGACTCCGCGAAAATCTATGAAAGTTATAATTGAATAACCCCTTGTAAGACTTCTAGGCTAACTAACCCAATCAAATGTTGGTTTAAAATTAATAATATTTATAAATCGTCCAATTTTGAAGGAGTTAGATGTTTTAAAACTTCTAGGTAACCTAATTAAACGTTAGATTAAAATTAATGACATCTATAGACGGCTCTTAAATTGCCCAATTTTTTGAGGGGTTAGATGTTTTAAGACTTCTAGCTAACCCAATGAAATGTTGGTTTAAAATTATTGACATCAATAAACGGCTCATAAATCGTCCAATTTTTGAAGGGGTTAGATGTTTTAAGACTTATAGCTAACCCAATTAAATGTTGGTTTAAAATTAATGACATTTATAGACGGCTCATAAATCGTCTAATTTTTTGAAGGGGTTAGATATTTTAAGACTTCTAGCTAACCCAATTAAATGTTGATTTAAAATTAATGACATGTATAGACGGCTTATAATATCGTCCAATTTTTTAAGGGGTTAATTAGATGTTTTAGACTAATTTGATTTTTTGAGGGATGATCTACATGATGAATTGATTATCCTGCTAGAAATTACCCATTGGATTATTTCTATTTGAGTCCCACAAAGAATTTGAGAATATGTTGAGGATTTAATTAGTTTGGATTCGAGTTTGGATACTTTTTATGTTTTTTCCTTTTTTTTCTTTAGCCTTAACCCCAACAACCCTCAAAGTTAAAAAGAGAAATTACAATAACTAGATATATTGTAGTTTTAAGAACTCTCCTAAATCCTTGCTTTTCCAGTACTACCTGGATAATACAGATTGGCCAATTTACAAATAAAAGGATTTTAGCAAAATTAATCTTGCAACGGCACCGCATATATATGAATAACCTCCCATATTCAATCTATCTACACTCTACAGTCAATAACTCACTTGAAACTTAAAAGTGTGAAACAAGGCATGCTCTTTACTTGTTACAGTCAAAGGCACTTTTGATGTGATACCAGATGTAGATGTAGGTTAGTTTGGATGTAAATTAATTTTTAGGTCACGAACTACATGGGCCCTAAAATTCTTCCAATTCTAAACATAAAAGCAAAGCAGATAAAGAACAAGTACTCTGCAAAAATGATACAGAAAAAAAAAAAAAAGTTAATGACAAACCTGAATAGATGATGCTATCCCAAGGAAGCTCTCTCATCATTTACATGAGGGACGCTGCTATTTGAACATTGAGATCAAATGTTACAATTGTAATATTAGGTTGTGGGATCCACTTGGTTAGACTTCAAGAGTTCAAATTTTGTAAGGTTGTTCTCTTCACAATGTACATCATCCTCACAAAAAATCAGCCCATTCTAAAACTTCTAACCCTATAAAAAATTGATTGGAAGTTGATTGAAAATTAACGGTGATGAAAAGAGTCAATTTTTTATGGGATCAGAAGTTTTAGAATAGGCTGATTTTTTATGAGGATGATGTGCATAGTGAAAAGAACAACCTCACAAAATTCAGCTCTTGAAGCGTAACTATGTGGGCCCCACAAACCAATTTTACAATTGTAACATTAGTTTCAATGTTCAAATAGTAGCGTCCTTATATGAGGCTATAATTTTTAATTACCCCTCGGATAATTTTTAATAATCCCAATGTCTAATTACTTTGAAGTACCGTCTTCTTTTTCTTTTTCTTTTTTTGCAATATTACATTTTTATGTATGATAATTTTTAAAACACCTTTGTTGAATGAAACAATACTAAAAGTTTTAAAATTTTATAAAATATATCTTGAATTATTGAGTCTGGTTATTGCACCATGTCTTACTATGCCACTATTGCACCATTTAATTTTTGGAGCAAAGTGGGGTCAAATGAAAATGGTTTGATGGCTGATTTCTGGGGATGAGTTTTTCTCACTATGCATATCATCATATCTGGAGATCGACCCATTATAAAACTTCTAACCCCATAAAAAATTCATCGAAAAACAACGATCAACAAAGATGCCTAAAATTCGCTTATTGTTTTAAGGGTTGATTTGAGGGAGCTAGAACTTCTATAATAGACTGATTTATTGAAATGAAGATCTACATGATGGATGGGGATTAAATGTAGTAGTAGTTCAATTTGTATTGTACAAGATTATATATTATACCCCTATATACGTGGGTGGCCCAACATATATGTAATTCTAACTAGATTTGAAAAGAGGGGTGGTCTACCTAGATCATCCGTCACTGATTAATTGCAAACAAAACAGTATCATCTAATCTTCATCAGTTCATCTATACAATTATGAAGAACAAGAGTACGTACTGGTACATAAGTTTCATGATTTAACATGTAATGACTGCATTTATATGTCATGGATTTTCTTTATCAGAGAAGAAGAAAAAGAACAGGATCGAGGAGGGCGATCGATGACGGAACCAGTCGTTGGATTCCTAGTACATCAGTTACTTAATTCCATTAAAGAAGAAGCTAATGTTTTTTTTGGATTCCAAAGTCAGGTTGAAAAAATGAAGAAGAATCTTAATCCAATGAAATCCTTTCTCATTGATCTTCGCCAGCTTAAAAATACCAATAATAATGAGTACGAAATTGTAAAGTTGTCGTTGGCTACTCTTAGGGAAATAATTTATGATTCTGATGATGTATTATTAGATTGCAGAATTAGAGCTGATGATTATCACAGAGAGTACTCCATTTCAATGATTATGCCTTGCACTTTGATCTCCCCCAGTGAGTTGTTTTTTCGCTATCAAACAGGAAGAAGGTTGAAGGAAATAAATATTCAAATCAGTGAGACAGAGAATATATTGAAGACCTACTGCACTCCCTTCCTAATTCAGAAGATCAGCCAAGAAGATAACAATAACACTAATAACACAAGATGGACTACACATATTTTCGACCAATCTGAGGTTGTAGGATTGACTGAGGATATGAGCAAGATAAAACAATGGATTCTTCCAATAAAAACAGAATTACAACGAGTAGGGATTGTGGGGATGGGAGGTTTGGGAAAAACAACCATTGCCCAGAAGATTTTTAATGATAAAGAGATCATTGAACGATATAAGGAGAGGATTTGGATTTCGGTCTCTCAGACAGTAAATGTGGTAAAGATCATGAAGAGCATGTTGGAACAATTACGTGTTGATAAGGAAGACATTAATGGTATTGAAGGTATATTGCTGCAAAAGGTTCGACGAGCTCTCATGGGTAAGTCGTATCTTATTGTCATGGATGATGTATGGAGCATTGAAAATGGTTGGTGGACACAGATTTTTGTTGGACTACCTAAAGAAGGGGAAAACAATTACAATCAATCACAAGGACAGAAAAACATATGCAACAGGCGCAGTATCATAATCACCACAAGAAATGAACAAGTTGCTGAAAGCATGGGAGTTACGAAAGGACGGATCTACCGACCCAAAACTCTGAACCAAAAAGATAGCTGGTCATTGTTCCACAAAGTTGCATTTTTGACAGGCACAGGCATATCTCAAGATCCTGAGTTTATAAGTCTGGGAAAGGATATTGTGGAGAAATGTGACGGTCTTCCTCTCGCAATCAAGACAATCGGAGGATTGTTGTCAACCAAAACACAGTCTATTTTCGAGTGGGAGAAGATACGTGATGATTTCTATGATAAATTGGCAGAGAACGTTAATGAAAATGGCTCGGTAATTGCTTCTCTGCAACTTAGCTATGATGCTTTACCTGCTCGTCTGAAGCAGTGTATATTGTGTTTCTCCATTTATCCTGAAGAATCTCATATAAGTGTTGAACAGTTGGTCCGTTGGTGGGTTGGAGAAGGTATTATTCAAGGAAACGAAAAAAAATCTGCGACACAATTGGGCTATGACTGCTTATCTGAATTGTTCAGCAGATGCTTAGTGGATGTTGTGGACCATAGGGGTTATGATGGAGGAGTCGATAATTGCAAAATGCATGACATGATACGAGAACTGATCATCAGAATGGCAAAAGAAGAAGCATTCTGCAGCTTTGATGAACGAAATGGACAAAAGTTCGATTCGGATTCTCGCCATCTAGGTGTAACAAGTGAAATTGGTATACAACCTCTACAAACCAATTCAAAGATACGGGCCTTGATACTGACTACAAGTACTTGTCAGTTTAACTTCTCACCAAACACTGGTTTAGCAAAAGTGAAGTCCCTCAGGGTGTTAGATCTTTCGCTACAGTACATGTTGTCATTTAATTTTCATTTTGAGGATTTATTTGGTTGGATCAAATCCCAAAAGCGCCTTGCATATCTCAATTTGAGGGGAGTTGCCGACATGAAAGAACTACCACATTGGATTAGAAAGCTTCAAAACCTCCAATTTTTTATCTTGAATGAATGCCATCTTCTAGAAAAACTATCATCGGATATTACCACTTTGCAAAACCTAATAGTCTTGGACGTACGACACTGTCCTTCTCTTCAATACTTTCCACGGGGAATGGGGAAGCTCTCCAATCTTGAAGAGTTATCTGGATTCAAGCTAGGAAGTCCAGGTATAGATCATTGTCGACTTGGTGATCTTAAGAGCTTGACAAAACTTAGAATACTACGAGTGGAAATAACTGAACATGATGAAATTGCAAGAGAAGAACTAGACGTTCTGTCACAACTTCATCTTCAGGTTTTGTCGATTGACACCAAATATTGTGGGAAAGAAGAGATTTTGATGCAGTTGGATCAACTTACCCCACCACAATCCCTTCGAGAGTTATATCTTAGGAACCACCGTGGAAGTATTCCTCCAAACTGGCTTAAACCCTCTTTTCTTCCACGGTTACGGTACCTTTGTATAGAGTATGGAGAATGTCGATTCATGGGACCTAGCTTCAGTGGTAGCGAGGTTCAAAAGTGGAAACTAGAAGGCCTATGCTTGAAGTACTTGCTGAACTGGAATGAAATGCCCCCATCAAAAATAATAAAATCCCACTATACCCCCTTACCCT
>MVGT01002701.1:116469-130082 GCA_002174775.1 Macleaya cordata | reverse complement strand
AGACTCACTAGACTCTAACTCAAGTTACATTGACCATCTTGAGTTTACCTTTGACACGAAATTCGACAAACATAAAAACATGGACCTTTCAACACATAAACACGATTTAAGAGGTTCGGACTCTAATCCTAATAATATAACATATTGAGTCGATATGAAAGATTGTGTGGCACCAGGGTCAAATAAGATTTTTTCCCATGAATTAAACAAAAGAAGTGTACCTTCCACTACTGCATTATCCACGTCGTCATTAGTTTGGACTGCCGCAAATGCCCTTCCTTGTTGGTTGGGTTGTGTTGGCCTCTGTTGGTTCTGAGGTCGTTGTTGTTGCTGCTGTTGATTGGGCCTCGAATACTGGTCTCCTTGACCTTGTTGAGGTTGTTGTTGTCTAAGTTTAGGATAGTGTTTGCGGATGTGTCCAGCCTGACCACACTCATAACATTTCTTCGGCTGGGAGTTATCCCCATTCTTATCTTGTGTATTCTGTCCCAGAGTTGGATTTAGCCTTTGTCGCTCGAAGGAATCCTTCCTATTGTTGTCTCTCTTCCTAGCATGGATTTTCTGGGATTCCTCATGCTCGTGCTCGACGACCAGTGCTCGTTCGACAATTCCCCCGAATCTAGTAAGTAGAAAAGGTGCAACTCTACTACGGATACTAGGCCTCAAGCCTTCTTGGAATTTCAAAGCCTTAAGTTCCTCTGTGGCGACGAGTTGTGGAGCATAACGTGACAGTTCCTCAAATTTTGCTTCATATTCTGCTACCGTCATATTCCTCTGAGTGAGCTGTAGAAATTCTCCCACCTTGTTGTTCTGTGAGGCAAATGGGAAGTACTTCTCTAAAAATATTTGCTTAAATGCTGGCCATGTCATTCCACGTACCTCTTTTGTGCGCTTAGTCAATGACCACCAATGATTGGCTTCCTCAGTGAGTAAGTACACATCAAGGTCCACTCGTAGCATTTCATCCACATTTAAGAAGTCCATTCTCTTCTCCAAATCAGCTTACCAGTTCTCAGCCTCGAGGGGATTTGTAGTTCCTTTAAACTTTTGAGGGTCATAGCGATGAAATTCTCGGATTATAGTCATCGTCCGAGTTTCTTCACTTAGTTCAGGTGAAACAAGAGGCCCTTACCTAGTCTCACGTAAGGCCTCAGTCATTTCGCAGAGAGCTTGAGCTAAGGCATTATCTTGATTTGCACCCCTTGCCATATCCTACAAGGATATATTTGTGAGTACAACCAAATGATAATTGGTTCAATGGTCTTCAAACACTTGATTGCACATCATGCAAAAGCTTATTTTATTTAGTACTAGAAGATCCATTATTTTAACACAACCACACAATATTATAACNGTACTTCTCTAAAAATATTTGCTTAAATGCTGGCCATGTCATTCCACGTACCTCTTTTGTGCGCTTAGTCAATGACCACCAATGATTGGCTTCCTCAGTGAGTAAGTACACAACAAGGTCCACTCGAAGCATATCATCCACAAATAAGAAGTCCATTTTCTTCTTCAAATCAGCTGACCAGTTCTCAGCCTCGAGGGGATTTGTAGTTCCTTTAAACTTTAGAGGGTCATAGCGATGAAATTCTCGGATTATAGTCATCGTCCGAGTTTCTTCACTTAGTTCAGGTGAAACAAGAGGCCCTAACCTAGTCTCACGTAAGGCCTCAGTCATTTCGCGGAGAGCTTGAGCTAAGGCATCATCTTGATTTGCACCCCTTGCCATATCCTACAAGGATACAGTTGTGAGTACAACCAAATGATAATTGGTTCAATGGTCTTCAAACACTTGATTGCACATCATGCAAAAGCTTATTTTATTTAGTACTAGAAGATCCATTATTTTAACACAACCACACAATATTATAACTATGATTAAAGCTAGTATATATGTGAATGGGTATAGATCACTTTTCTAAAATCTCCTCAGATTTAAAGTTGTTAAGCCGATTTCGAACGTAACTAAAAGTCCTCCTGTTGTCATCCTCATAATCGATTTGATCTCGAAAAAGATTAAAGAATTCAATTGGGTCTTGTTCCTTGCCCAATTTTACCTTCAGTTTAAGTGGTCGGCCACCAGTAATTTTCTTGACAGAAGTAATCTCCGTCAAACTTCTATCAGGAATCCAGAAGCTAATAGATCGATTATGTTTGGATGGATAGAAATTCCTCGTTCTAAGATAGTAGGTTCTTAGTTCTAACCACTTTGATCCCCACTTAGGATTTAGGCATTGGGAGTCACGGGTATCCACCGAGTCAACCGCTTTTAGTAGGAATTTCTCAGGAATTGAACTGAAACTTTGAAAGGAGTTATATCGGTTCGGCCATATGTTCTGATTTCCATCGGTAGGCTGAGTTTCGACACCGAGGGTTAAATGTCTAGAGTTAGCAAGTAGAGAGAATTGCTCGTCCTTTATATACTTGATTATATACAAAAACAAGCAAGCAAGTCAAGAAATCAAGTGACACACATACAAAATTCAGTGTTAGGTTTTAGTATATAAAAATCAGGCAAACAACAAGCAAGAATAGCAAGACTCATCCTATAAGACCACTTAGATCTAATACCATTGCTCTGATACCAAGTTTTAACACCCCAAATTCTTGATCACGGGCCATCTTCTTTAATAACCCAGAACTCACGGTGTTAAGTCGAAAAATAAACTAGTTTAGTCATCACAATAAATATATATAAAACAAGCACACTTAATTCATATAATTATTAGCAAACTTAAGATAAACACACTCGATGATAGTTATCACATGGTGAAATAGTTCATCACCAATATTTCAAGCTAGTAGGACAAAATAAAACATAGAAAATATAAGTTCTACAGTTTTAAACATCTAAACATAACATGAGACATGAAGCTTTAAATAATCACTCCTTTTAATCATCATATTCCTGTGTATTCAACACATCTCCATCATTTAGGAAATCTGCAGGATTATCAACAACAGTGAGAAAATCAATAGGTTCATCTCCCCACTCCTAGTGGGCAACGGCTAAACACTAAGCGATAAAACACCAAATAAGTAGTTAATAAAAATTCTAAAGTGAAGAAATGCTTCGAATAACCACGAGGCGTATAATCATGAAAAATATAATCTTATACAAACTTTTCGAATTTGGTCCTTGGTCTTTCAAAAACCACATCACCCATTCCGATTTTGATCCTTGGTTCGGGAACCACAACCATCGATGGTGGAGTATTAAACTCCAAGAAAAAATTACTGTCCCCGTCAATAAGAGTGTTTCGTCGAGCCTTCGCTCTTATGGAATTCAGATCCCATATTAATGCATCATGAATATGTTAACCAAAACCTTTCATATTCTTTGGATCTTATTTCAAAATCGAGTTCAAAACCATCAATACTCGAGTAACCATAATACATCCTCTCACCAAGAAGTTGGGTTAATGCAATAATGTAATAATTCATTTAAACCTCGAAATAAACCATCACGATGAGAATATGAAAATTTGATACCAAATCTATCTTTGGAATTCTAAATTCGTCGTTTAAACTTCAAAACAGTTTTGTGAGCAACAAGCATAAATGGAATTCAAAATCTAACTTAAATTCAAAAGAAGTCGTTAAGCATAAAAGGGTTCATTAAATTTACAAGATTACGGCTTTGTGTTAGTGAATATTGGCCACAAAAGTTTACCTTTAACATACACAAACAAGTTGAGGAGTTAAATAACAAGAGGAGAACCAAAAGATGATTTTTAGGCGTATTATATAAGAACAAGAGTCGTACATAAGGTCAATTTAAGAGGTTTAATAAACTGATTAAACAAACACTAAAAGTGCTCAAATTTACAGTAAAGGTAGGTATATGTGTCATGAAAGTATAGGAACTGAAATCACTTAATTCAGAATTATACAAAGGAAGTTATACCCATTTTCGTACCAGCTATGCAGTAAAATAGAGAATTCAGATTTTAGAAATGCGCAGTTTAACGAAAACAGTCATTGTGGATTATTTACAAATTGGATTTTGGTGATTCCAAAAGCATTAGAAAGATAACAGATAAATGTATAATTCTTATTCATGGCATTAAACTAGAAAGTAAATTAATCTAGAAGAAAAGACCAATTTTTAGGACTTTCTCAGCAAAATTGATTTTGTCAAAACTCAAAGGTAACTTTCAGAATTAAAAACATATAGTAAATGAGCTCAAAAAATTATAAAATTTTTACAGGAGATACATATATATGTTAAAAACATATAAGAGTTAGAATCACTCAATTTGGGTTTATAACGAAGAAGTTATGGTCGATATAGTAGTAACTATACAGTATAAACGGGATTTACAATTTCATATTGAAAATACAAAAAAAATCAGTTCATTGTTGTTAGTAAAACTAACATAAAAATAGATCTATTATTTGTGTAAAATAAGTCCAATAATTATTCCATTAGTTGTGGATAAACCAACTCAAAAATTAGTCCAAAACTTAAGCTTTCATGGATACCTAAATTAAGAACCATTATATGCTTAAAATCTTAAAATCATGATTAATACATATGATATACAATTTATAACATATGATGCAATCCAATAATAAAAACTTATCATGCATACATATATCTTAAGAGATGAACATTTTCATAAAATTTCAAACATAGTAATCGATAAAACATCCCACTAGAAATGGTTCAATGAGACCTACCTTTGATAGCTAGAAATTATCCAAGAGGGTAGTGATCTTCTCAAATTCTTCTTCCCTTAATTTTCCTTCCTCTCTTCCTATTTCTCTCTTCTCAATTCTCTCTTAATTTACACCATATTTGTCTTCACAAACTACCTCATTATATAGGTGAAAATAGAATCTAAGGTGGTGGATGAAAATAAAAATTAATGGTGGTGGATTAGCCATTATAATGGTAGACTAGCCATCATTTAGTGGTGGTGGACTAGCCATTATAATGGTGGTAAATCTATTATTATTATTTATTTATTTATTTATTCAATTTATTTTATTTTATTATATATATGTAGATAATTATTTTGTGACTTTAACTTAATTTCTAAAAACAAAAGAAAACATATGCATTTGTAGATATGTATTTAATAAGTATATTCTAATATATAGGTATACATGTAGATAAGTTCATTATATATTTATACATACTTATATGCATACACACACAAATATATATATACCTTAATTCTTTAAGTGGTTACTGAATAGTAAAATTACCTATTGTCATACATGCAACAAAATAATACCTATGGGTTATTGGGTCAACAAAAATTTAAGGGTTAAAATTTTTCGGGGTGTTACATTTTTATACTGATTTACACGTATATGATATTACCCACATGATATGAATCTCAGTCCCTAGTTTTAATATTTTTCGAATTTTGATGACATCCGAAGCGTCCATCTAGTTTTAATATATATTTTTACAAAATTAAGAAAAATTAAAAATTGTTGTAAAAGAATATTTTGTTCGGTTAAGAGAATATGAGAGAAAAAATAGGAATTGTAGTGGAGAATATTTGGTTTGGTTACAAAATAAGGGTATTATTGTCACTTACAATACAAACATTTAACTAACTACCATTTATGATGAAACACATATTTTAAAATTGTCAAATACTAAACAATAATTAATTACTATATAATGGTCTAAACCCTAATTTTTCGAAAAAAAAGCATGTCCTCCACTTCAATTTTTTTTCCCATGCAAGGACATCTTACTCATTTTTCGTTTTTTTTATTAACATCTAATGGGGTTAAAAGTTTTAGAAATGGTTAATTTTTTGCAAGAGTGATTTATGTAACAAAGAGAATAATCTTACAAAAAAATTAACTGTTGGTTCTAATTAAATTAATGTAGACACATGGAGACACATGCAAATGGGGACGGTGGATCTCCTCTCATATCACTCATATTCCGTCCATTTACCTTGGCGATTTTGGTTTGATATCCGGTCCGAGGCTTGACTAACCCAGGCTCGATCAAGCCCGACCTAACCCGACTCATTTCCCGTTCTAGTTAATCGTGCGGAACTGCGCTGATCGCACGTACCGCATACGGCGTTCCAACTACCGAACACATCTCCAATTCCTACTTCTAGAAAAGAAAGCGAGAGGAGTGAGAAACTAAGCTTGCCACCTTCTTCCATGGACTCTCAACCCAGTTAAAGGAAGTTCCTTTTTTGTTTTCCCTAAAGTTTCATCACAGTTTATCTCCGTCTCGACGATTCACAGTCTACAAATCTGTTATGGTGTTATTATAATCTTCAGTTCCTGAGTTCAAAAACCTAGCTTTTTTTGGTTTCTGTACTTCCTTCAGCAAGTTAGGGTTAGGGTTAGGGTTTTTTTTTTGGTTCTATAATGTATGCTGATAGAGTAGCGGCCGGGTCTAAGAGATCTGTAAAGGAGCGGCTTAATGGGAACTCTGAGGAGAACTTCGGTGGAAGCAGACGAAGTAACAACAAGAGGTTTATTTTCTTCTGTCTTTTCCATTACTGAGTATTTGGTTGTTTATTTGAATTTTCTGGTTTTAGGTTTTCTAGCGGAATATTGATTAAAAAGAAATGCTAAGTTTGGGGACTCTAGTACAGTCAAACTAGAAAAGGAAGAATGCTATACTTGATGGATTAATATTTGCTATATAGGGAAGAAAGGAGTTACCTTTTTCCTCTATACATGCCCTAACTATGAAATTCCTTTAGCCCTAAGGAATTTATGTGTTTATAGCAATAAATTTACTTGTTTATATATAGTGCTGATCCTGTGCATGCCCTAACTATGAAATTCCTTTAGCTTTAAGGCCGTTAACCCTTACATAGCATAGATACAGTGATGGTGTACACATGGAATAAGTACATTTGTTGCTATATTTTCTACAAAGAACTTTAATTTGAACGAGGCAAAACTTTTAATCTATCAGTAGCAACAGAAGAAAGTAATGCCACTAAGAGTCTATGGAGGGTTGGAATGTCTTGAGTTTGACGTTGAAAGACCATTTTCAATGTTGATTTGTAGCCATCCTAGTCATTGCAACATTAATCGCCTTGATCGAAGCTGCTAATAAACGTAGTAGAATTCCTTGCCAAGTGTCTATTTTTATATTTGATACTTAGCTCATGGTCCCATGTTACACCATAAGTGAGTGCGTGAGTGCGTGCGTGCGTGCGTGCTAGTTAGCTCTTCCTTTGGGTGGTCATGCGGCGGTGGTTGAAAGGCTAGTGATCCATGGCTTTCATGTGCCAGTAAGAACCATGCGTGGTGCTTGAAAGGCTAGTGATACATGGCTTTCATGTGGCAGTAAGAACTGGCACCTAAGGTGTAATGGGCTGGACTGTTCAGTTTTAAGGGCTAGTTTGCATTGTACTCTTAGTAGTTGGTACTCCTTGGGCCATGGTCCTTTCCCACATTTAGTTGACTCCCTGGCTCTGGGCACTGACAAGCATATCTTTACCGTAAAATACATGGCTGTTACAGCAATTAGGTAGAGCAGAACTATCTTCTGGAAATCCTGCTTATGGATCCCAGGAATGAAAAAGCTGCTGGGGCTGCATAAGATAAAAAGAACCAGAGTTGCTTTATTGTTCAGAGGACTTTTCATCTTCCCAAATCCATATTTATGTTTTTTGAGTTGCACTTGGGACATTGCTTGCTCACGGCTTTGGGTATCTCAAGACTCAAACAGTGTTTATGAAGTGAGACTGAGATGCATTTACTCATGTTGCAGTAAAAACCAGCACATGGGATGTAAGGAGGTGGATTTGTGGATCGTTAAGGGAAACTTACTGTTGTACTCTGGCCTTATGCAGTCCTTGTAACTAGAATGAGTACTTGAATAAAGTGAAGCAGTGCCCATCTTGCTCAACTTTGTTTGACTCCTAAGGACATTGAAGAGCTTCTTTATCTCTAAACAATGGATGCTACAGAAATTAGGACTCTCAATAAAATTCTCATTTATCCAAAAAAAATAGATCTGGAAACTAGATCAGAATCGTTTACCAGATGTGAGAAACTTGATAAATAACATAAGTTTGTTGCGAGAACTGTAATTGCAAAAGACTGTAGTATATCATGTTAGTATGTTTTCTGTGGTCTTAAAGATAGCTTCTAGTATACAAAATTGCCTGATGACTTCAGTTGAGATCCTCAAGTTCTTGCTACGCAATTATAACACAATAAGAAGCAACAAGCATTTGAGGTATTGGGAGTGCCTGCGCTAAAGTTAAGCTACATAGGAGGTAGGACAAGTGTAACATTTAGCTCAATACATCTTGTAAGTAGTAACAACAACAGTCCATAATTATATTAAGTATTAAGCGTACTAAAAGAATTATTGTCAGGGGCCTTGATTCTGATCTTACAACTGAAACTGTGCACGTATTTCCAATTGACATGACATTGAGCCATAGATTGAATGCATGGACTGACCTGATTCCCTAGTGCTTGGATTGCATCATATTTCTGGTTTGTAGCATGTTATCTTACCAAGGATGTGCTTGCTTAATAAAAGTATTGTTGCTTCTTTCTTAGCTATGGTGGTTGTTGTTTTTTGTTCTATGAACTGCTGATGCATATTTTATTTGTACTACTTCAGTTGGTCCTTATTTGGACAATTAATTGCAGAAGTGTTATTCTTATATTTTATTGATAGACTAAATAATTTGTAGACAATAGAATAGGGATACAAGAAGGTAGAGGAGAGGCACATGCAGTCTACCTTACCACCGAACTACCTCAATAGTGTTCTCCATATTTTGTACTCCTTATTACCCATTAAAAGAAGTTGTTCTCTAATGGATTAGTTCTCAGTTAGGAAATTGTATCTTTTGCAGGCAGCGGCAAAATGAGGATAAGTGGGAGCATGATCTTTATGATCATGATGGAGAACCTCACATTTCAAGTATGGATTAATTTGAAAACATCACTTACAAAATATGGCGACTTTTTGTAAATTGTCTTCTTTATTATGTTGTTGATTCTGTTGATGGCATGTGAAGATCCTAAAGTTGGAGATCTTAGACTGAAGCTCCAGAAGAAGGGTTCACAGCAAGTATATCAACGTGGAAGGGGCTCCGTTGCGGGAGGTGTGCAGGATCTACGTGAAAAGCTTTCTGGTTCCATGCATTCGCAACCAGAAAATGCTAAGCCAGTATTGGAGGTCAAGAAACCTGCCATAAAAAGCACTCAAGCTGATGTGCCTTCCCCTGAGACCAAGAAGGCTGCCAGCGTGGCTTCTTCTAGGAAGAAGTCCCAGAAAAAGGTAGTGGTATTGCCTCCAAACTTAATTTCTGCTCTGACCTTTCCCATATTGTTACTAAACTAGATATAAATTACAACCATGTTTGGTTATATATGCTGCTTTAGGTATATGCTTTACATGTTTACAAGACTGTTTCTGAACCCTACACTTCACATGCATATCGGTGGCAAGTTAAGACTTAAGGGTCTCGTATCTAACATGGTTCAGTATATTCCCTTTCGAAGTTTCAATGTGTTCTTTTCCCTAATAAAGCATACTTTACATGTTCAAAATAATAAAGATTTATGATGCGTCGTTGTTCAGCTGGGACAGATTGTCTGACACTTGGTAGTGTTGTTGGTGCTAAAACACATGCCTGTGTCCTTGTTACAAAGGGGGTGAGGAATTTTTCGTGCTGGATTTGTAATGAAGACTTCTCTTTTCTTCTATTGTTAAATTACAACCTTTTCACAAATATAAGAAAAGAGAAGATTTTTTTTTTTTTTTTAATATATTTTTTTTCAATACGTTTATCTTCATAAATTTAATGTAAAGAAAACAGCATTTGGTCCTTTAAGAAGCTATGCTTTGAGAGGGGTGAGAGAATACAAATTTCTGACTATAAAATGTTTCCTTAAATTTATGTTTCCTTGCAACTTCAGTTACAAATGAACTAGTAGACATGTTCTCAATAAAGTAACCAACTTTCACCTCATTTGCACATAAAGAGTTCCTTCCTCACTTAACAAACAAAATAACATTTTCATCAGCTGGATGCATATTTTTTTTTCCTTATTAACTTTTGAAACTTGTCTTACTATCCTACATTATATGTAGGTTAACCTTTGTAGCTTTAATCAATTAATTGTCATGAGATACTTATTACTCATCTTCATTTTCTTCTTATATTACGTTTTTAATTGTGCAGGCTGATACAGTGGATGGTTTGCTGCGGTCACTGGATCTCGAAAAATATATCATTACATTTAAGGCAGAAGAAGTATGTAATTTTGGGATAGTTCCTTCTTGTTGTATGATCTTCTTTTGACTTCTTGTATTTTACTTTAACATCTCGTTTCACTTCTACAGGTTGACATGACTGCTCTGATGCACATGACTGATGATGATCTCAAGGCTTTAGGGATTCCTATGGTAAACTCAGCAAGACTTATTTTCTGACATTATGTGTTGATTTTTGTACTTTGGCTTGATAAATACCACTGGCACTCTGTACGAAGCGTGATTGTTTAAATACTTGTAGTGTTGATGTCAATCATATGAAAGATGGATTTTTTTTTTTTTAATTTTTTTTCCCGCACTATATACCACTTGATTATGTATTGATCTTAATTTATAGAACATTGTTGGATATGAGTTATGACATAAATTTTTCTTTACTAAGTGTCACATGCAACTTTTTTTCCTCTTTATAAGTGGAAGTTTGGACTTCGTATAATAGAGAGATAACCCAACATTACGAATCTGGATGTAAAATATATGTTTATACCTCTGTTCTTTATTCCGTAAAAACCTTACAAGAAAGAAAAGTGCAGAAATCAGTTACACAGCAGAGAAATTTCCAAAACTTACTCTCTCTGGGAAGCAGTCTTAGTTATTGGCATTCCTAAGCATATCAGAGAAACTGACGAACCATTCTCTTGAGTTCCCTAGTGTGATCAATGACATTAGCAAGTCTCCAGGGGCCAAAGTTGTTGCTTCTTTCCATTACAAGAATTAAGAATTTTCCTAAACCATCAAAGCCTAAAGGTCCTTACAGGTTATCCTTGGAAATTTTCAAGACCTAGAAGTAGAGCTTCTCTTCTGTTTTGTAGGAATAAGCAAAATTGTACACCTACCCATTTGATTCCTGATGCAACCCCCAACCCAATTACCAGCATTATAAGGATCTTCATGCATTCTAAACTTTGATATTTGCTTCTTTGCTTCCTTTAGTTTATTCTTAAAGTTTTCTAGATATGCAAATCTCATAAATAGATCAATTTGTGTCCTGACTGAAGATGGCCAGCTGTTCTTTCTTCCTGGTATCATGGTATGGTTTGTTAGTAATGGTAGACAATCCATATCTTAAGTCTAAACCAAAAAAACATTCTTTTCTCTTTTGGATTCGAGGTTAAACTGGGTACCAAGAATTCTTGACTACTTAGAGATTTCTCTCTCTTGTTTTTTAGATATGTACTTGAGAATTCTCTTTCATATGGTCTTCTAGGATCATAAAACCCATTTGGCTCCTAGAAGAGAGACAATTTGCTTTGCCATGACTGTAGATTCAATCATGCTACTTTCTCCTTGCAACATTCTATTTACTACTGTACCATCTACTTTGTCAGTTCATTGCTCTTTGGATTCCATGTACGACGTGAAGTCATCATTGTTTCAGGTTTTACCAACCTGACCACCCAGCTAATGGGGTTTTCACAATTTTTTCTCTTTTAAACTGAATGAAGATTTTTTATTCACTTGCTGTTTTCAGGGTCCCAGGAAGAAGATACTCTTGGCCTTGGACTCCAGAGATTAAAATTGCAGGCACACTCTGTGTTCTTTGCTGTGCAGTACGACTGCTTTTAGGGACAACACTGACTAATGCTCACCCGCCCCCTCCCTTTTTTTTAGCAGGTACGAGCCTTGCATGTGTAACTTCTTGCTCGTTTATTTATTCTATCTCTGCTGAAGTCTGTCAATGGGATCTAACAGCATTTGTATCAACACCAATATAGAAGATCTAACTTTGGCCAAAGAAATAATTTATTACAGTCTATCTTTATATTACAAAATGTTGCTGGCCATCCCTTATTTAGATGAATTGCATTTGATTCTATTTGTTTGATTTATAAATTTATATCCTCTACTGAAATTGAAAAGAAAATCAGATTTTTCATTTGAGAAGAACAGAATCATAAATAACTGCGTTGTTTCCCCATTGGACCTTGTTAGCATCATCGTTTAATACATGAATTTTGCATTCTCTCGAAATTCAATTTTAAACTCCAGTATTTCTCTAGCTCCAGTAAAATTTGCGAATTAATTGGTTGTATTGTTTTATTATGTATGAGGGATCAAATGACCCATCCTAAGTGATTGGAGAAAATATTCTCTTTTAACCTAAGATATCTGAATAAATTTTAAAATCTTAATAGGGAAAACTTTAGGATACGTTTTATTCGCGATCCAAAAACTAGTTTTCAGTAACTAATTTACATCCTTGTATTATAAAAAGATCCTCAACACACATGCTTAGTTATGTTCTTTTCATACATTTCTAGAGGTAATCAAGAAAACAGCTCAAATTAAAAAAACAAAAAACATGCTGTCTCCAATGTTTTCAATGAAATCATATACAGTTGAACTCTTCTAGAACAGTTTTTGGATGTAAATATAAGATGAAAATTAGTTTTTGGGTTACGAACCAAACACGACTTTAATTTTAAAGGTTTGGTTGTCTATTTGAGGAGATCCGATTGCTTAGTGCAGGGATCATATCCTATCGAAAGTCCATAAATGAGAGATTTTCTTATTTCAATGTCCGGGTCATCTTGGTTGGAAACACCAAACACAGTAGAATTTTTTAAACTGGCAAGTGCATGTACAATGTAATGCCCCGTGCTCCAAAACAAGGGACATTACCATCAGTCTACAACGAGACTCAAATCCGGCAGAGTCTCCCCTGTAAACTGGACCTTTCGTCACCTAATAGACACAGTGCATATAAGAAATACGCAGCGGAAGCAAATTTAAACAAAGGATATGCACTAAAAATTTGCCACCCATTTTTTTTTCTCAACTCAACTGAAATCCCAACGATGTAGGACCAGGAGGAACCTGCAAATAACTATGACATTCAATTTCTCACTTAACATGGATATAACCGTGATAGAATATATAGTTATGTTTGTTGTTTCCTGTCAAAATATATATATAGTGAGAAGGGTAAAGTAGGAGCTGTTTTCATATAAACAAGGTAACATAAGGCTCACAACCGAGCCATAAAGCAGTAGCAAAACATCCACTGTGACTGAAGAGAGGGAAAACCTACATCAACCCAAAACAAGAAAATCCTTCGCCAACCACGTCGTCACAGCACCACTAAGGATCTTACCTCGATCCTCAACCGTCAACTGTAAAACCACGATAATAATTGGGTGAGAAACTCAGTAGGTAGATCAACCATCCTAATACCATCACATGCCGCGATTTAATCCGATAACAAGTCAAAGCATTTATAAAAGCAATGCATATTACATAGTCGATTGAAACATCAAAGAAAAACCTGCATATACATATACGAACAATAGTAGTGTACTTCTACTAGTATAGCCAAGGAACACGACCGGGTTACCCCAGTCAGGATTATTTCGAG
>MVGT01002701.1:32576-114505 GCA_002174775.1 Macleaya cordata | reverse complement strand
TAACAATTTCTAAGGCATAACAAAATTTTATTTTCTTCAAAAACCCCAATTTACATCACAAAAATTTTAAGATCTACAATATTTAGGTGCTGATTTCTCATCTTAACACAAAAATATTAGCCCATCTCATCCCTTCTTCCACCATTAAGCTCAAAAACAAGATCTACACTAGCATGCATGTTTGAACAACAAAAGATCTAAGTTATCAACTTAAAATCTCAGCTGAAATGGGAGTGAAATGGTGAGGAAAATTTACCCAAAGAGCAATCCCTCTCTTCCTCTTTTTCTTCCTTCTTCTTCCTTCTTCTTCTTCTTTCTTCTTCCTTCTTCTTCTTCTACTTCTTTCTCTGCCGGAAATGGCAGCTGCTGCCGTCGGCAGCAGCCCCCTTCTTCTCCGGCGTGGGCAGCAGCTGCTGCTGCTGCTGCCGTCCCCCTTCTTCTTCCCCTTCCTTCTTCTCTCTCTCTCTCTCTCTTTCTCTCGCTCTCCCACGATTTTCTCTCCCTTTCCCTCAGCTCTCTCTCTCTCTCTCTCTTTTTCTCTCACTCTCTCTGTCTTTCTCTCCCTCACGACCTCTCTCTCTCAGTTCTCTCTCTAACCCTCTTCTTCCACCATCTCTCTCTTAGTCTCTCACTTTATTTCCTTTTTCTTTCTTCCTTATATTATTTGTTTTTTCTTTTATCATTGTTTTGCTCATTATATGGCTATTACTACTATTAATATTAGTATATCCCCCCTTTTTCTTTTTTTCTTTTTTTGTTGCACATATTATTATTATTACTACTACTAATATTGTTAGTAGACTTTCCTTTTTTTTTTTTTTTGTTATTAGTAGGGTTTTACACACAAAGTTACTGAGGTTGACCAATGTTAACAAGGCTCTATTAAAAGGGATTCTCGAAACTGTGGAGGCTCAAATCTTGAGTCAAAAGTCAAAACATAACGTAATAAAAATATGGGGTCTCCATTTAGCGACTCCATTTTCAAGCCCTCCAACCGTATTGTACTTCACCTTAACAGCCATTCGATGGTGTGGGAACGAATAAGGTTTTTGGAAGACTCGATTTGTTATTTCATTGCATAAGACGTAGAAAACATTGATGAAGATTTTGTAAAGAAACTCCATTAATAGACCATTCATCAAAAAAATACATTTGGTGAGGATCTTGGCACCTCAAACCTTGTCCTGTCAAAAATTTTATGGGATTTGGGGTTAGGTTTTGTATTTAAAAAAAGTTTGGAGAAAAGAAGAAAAAGCTCCCCCTTAATAAAATGTAGGCCAACCAATATTCATTTGTGGTTACCCTTAATTGGAGTAACATTCCATCCAAAATGGTTAGCACACATTTCAGTCACTCCCTGTTTTTTAATGTTTGGGGACAATATGAGGGGAAGGGATCAACATATATTTATCTGTACACAAGTGGATGAGTTCCATACATCAATGGTGGATTGTTAACAATTCCCAAGGGATCTTAAAATTTGGCTCGTGATCTGGGTTAGATTCATTGGTTTTTGAAAACGAGGGATACAAAAATACAAAAAAAGAAATTTAAAAAACAAGTGTTTTGCTGGTTCACTTTCCGAAATGAGTTAAGGGATATAATCCTAAAAGCAGCTGAAACAAAAACAAAATAAAATTGTTTTCAGTGAAATTGTATCAATTTCACCCTTTTGTTTTAAGGGTGGTGCTGTTAAAAGGAACCCCAAATGGAGAGATTCAATCTCTAGTGTATTTTTTAGGGGGCTGCCATCTTCAAAAAAAATTGTTAAAAAACTTAATAAAAAATAAAATAAAAAATCATCACCACCACTCCCACCATAAACAAAATACATCCCACCACCATTACTACAAATACAAACAGTACCGCCACACCCACCACCATCACCATCCCATCGCCGCACCAACAGCACCCCCCACCACCATCATCCAAAATGTTTTGAAAACTTTATTTGGATTGCGAAACAAATGCTGTCTTAATTATTACATGTAAATTTTGCTTTTAGATTTTTATGCAAGTATTCGTAAGTTGCAGTGGAATTTCACACATGCATACAGAGATCAAAGCTCCAACCCAGTCTAACTTGAATTCAATAATTGTTAGCTTAATCAATCTCTATTTTCATGGGGATTTCAAAAGAAATTTTTTGATAAATTTGATTCAAGCAATTGAAAGACGTACTTAGTCTGATATTTCAATCAATCAAAGCCATCTTCACACTGTTATTGTTATACATTGGTTATTTTTCAAAATAAATAAATTAAATTAAAAGCGATATAAATTAACCTAAATGAAATCCGAAAACATCGGTCAGTAGTTACCAGTAATCCCCACACGTGCATTTCCCGTCCTTGAAACGATGAAATCGCTTGATATCTCTTAGTATGATCTCCCTTCTACTCATCAAACTTGCATATTTCATCAGTGAATGACAATCACCACAGACTCTAAGGTTCTTCACAATTCTAATGGCCATTCCATCAGGAGTACTGATGAGTCCAAATGCAAGAGCAAGCTTCTCACTGTGACTTCCTAATGAATCTTCCTTCTCTTCTTCTTCAATGTTATGAAGAACCCACTCTGTATCAGGCAAGTATCCTTGTGATCTAGCGTTTTTCGTTAACTCCTCCAACTTCGCATATATTTCTTCTACATGTTTATGATCACGATCACCTGCAACAAAACTATGAACTTTTCCCTCGGCCTCGATGTAACTCCATCCCGGGGGCTTTTCGATACCTTTAGTCTTCATTAAAAGTCTTACTCTCTCAACATCTTCCCATCTCCCAACCCCTGCATAGATATTTGACAAGAAAATATAGCTCCCAGGATGCTTTGGTTCAAGCTGTAGAAGTTTCTCTGATACTAATTCTGCCATTTTTATGTTCTTGTGAGCTCTACATGCACAAAAGAGTGCTCCCCATATTACAAAATCAGGCTGAATTGGCATCTTCTCGATGAAAGTCAGAGCTTCTTCTAGCTGACCTGCACGACCAAATAGATCAACCATGCATGTGTAATGCTTCACATTCGGCTCGATCGAGTAATCGATCTTCATGCTATTAAAGCAACTAAGTCCTTGATCCACCAACCCAGAGTGCGAACATGCAGTTAGAATCGCCAAAAATACAACTTTATCTGGCTTAATTCCTGCACATGGATAAATATTTCAATCTCTTTATTTTATACTGTCATAATGCCAAAACTTTGAAGTTACGGTGTGGCCATTTTTGCGAAACATCCTAAATTTATATGTTTTCTCTAAGCAAAATGTATAATTAAAATTGTAAAATCTTACCTTTGCTTTTCATATCCTCAAAACATTGAAGAGCTTGCTCAGAAGATCCATGGGTCGCCCAGCCAGATATCATAACACTCCAAGTAAGAAGATCCTTCTCTTTTATCTCACCGAAAGCCCGACTAGCACAATCAATCCTTCCACATTTCGCGTACATGTCAACCAATGCAGTCCCTATTTGTCTGTTCAGCTTGAACTTATTGTTGGAAACATACTTATGAATCCAATCTCCGGCTTCTAAAGCACCTATCCTTGCGCACGCTGATAAAGCTGAAACAATAGTAAGGTCATTAGGCCTCAAACCCGCGTCCAACATTCTAAAAAACATGTCCAAAGCTTGTTGATGGTCTCCATTCTGCGAAAATCCAGCAACCATAGTTGTCCAAGAAACCACATTTTTCTCTGGCATCCGTTCGAAAAGCAATCTTGCCTTCTCTTTATCTCCTATTCTAAAATACCCATTTATCAAACTATTCCAAGACCCAGAATTCCTCTCAGGCATTGCCTCAAAAATTTCACTAGCCTTCTTTAAATTCCCATCTCTACAACACCCATTAACCAAAACGTTCCATAGAAGTATACTCTCAAGCTTATTTCTTTCAGGAGTTTCATCAAACAGTTGTAAAGCGAGATTCAACAACCCAAGTTTTACATACATATCAACTAAAGAAACCCTAACAAAAGAATCAAATTCAAGACCAAGCTTGAAAATTTGAGCTTGGAGGGATCTACCAAGTTTGAGTGAAAGCAATGATGCGGCCGATTTGAGAACGAATGGGAAGGTGAGTTGGTTGGGTTGGACATTAAGGTTTAACATAAGGAGAAAATACAAAATCGAATTCTCAAATTGCGAATCTTCGGTAAGGGCTCGAATTAATGCATTGAAGATGAAAGAGTTTGGATCAAGAAATTGGTGGAAGATTGAAATGGAGTAACTAATGGATTTGAAGGCAGAAAAGGAAGACAAGAGTTGGGTGATAACTCTACTGTTTTGAGAGAGATTGTGAACCAAGAGTTGGGCATGGATCTGTTTGAGTTGTTCGGTGTTTTTGGAATTGTGAATGAGTTGAATAAAGTGGTTTTCCAGGGGTTCAAAACCGCCAATGGAGTGGGTTCTTGTGAAGGATTGAGTACTTAAACAAGCTGCAAATCTGGTAAAGGTGGTTTTTGTAATGGTGGTTTTTGTTTCAGAGAAGAAGAGAATAGCTCTCATACTAACGGTTAACTGAGATTTCAAAATGTAGGTAAAATTGGAGGTAAAAGGAAGGATTTATTCAAATAGACATGATTTTTAAGTTTATTACACAAATACCGTTGTGTTTGATCTAGAGTTCAAAACTTTAAGGGTGTTGTTAAGGGAGTTCTTGAAAATGTTGGGGGATGGACGTAGCAGGTATTATCAGTCATCCAGAAGAAGATCAGTAATTCTCTCTAGAAGAAGAAAAACGTATAAGAAGAAGTTTGATGGCATATTTGTAATATAATAGTGTAATATGGACATTTATGTAAGTGCATGTAAAGACAGCTAGATAACAGTTGTCATCATCATTACAGATGACAACTGTTATACAACTGGTAAGAGGAGCCTTTAAGCTTCTGGAAGTCTTGAGGTCTATAAATAGATGACTTGACTCTCAAACTAACCAACTGGTATCTAGAAGAGAACTAAAGAGGAAGAATTCTTGTTTGCCCGTGGTTGTAGGCCAAGCTGAACCACGTAAATCTACTGTGAATCTCTACTTTCTCTCTCTAGAACATCTTTATCTACTTTCTTTCTCTAGATCATCTCTCAAATCTTCATGAATTGAGATGAGAGATCAGAGTTCTTGAATTTTGACCTCTCAGTAGGCATTTCTAATTGAAATTGCAGGATGGAATTTCACGATTATTGATTTTGTTATAGCTTTTTTTTTAGATAGAAGGTGGGATTTTTTTTATTAACGACAGAAGATGGGGATTTGTTTCCAGATTTTTAGAAAATTTTTCGGTTTATAATGAGAATCGGTTGGTTCGGTTCCACGGTCCAACCCAGCGGTTTTGAAAAAACCGTCAGTTCTAAATCTTAACCCAATATGTCATGGACCAGACCGAGATTCTAAAAAATCTGGTTGAACCTAGGTCGGACCACCAATCTGGTCTAGTTTTAATAACACTGGTATAAATGACTTTTGATAGTATTAGATGTCTTAGAATAAATTAGTTTTTTGTGGTAATGATCTATATTGCAAGGAGAACAATCTTACAAAAAGATTCAGTCGTTGGTTCGTCTCCATACGAGCTCCACAAGTCAAAATAAACGTATGCATATGCAAATGGAGACAGAGGATATACTCTCAGCAATCCCACACGCAATGACTTGATCCTTATGGAAAACTAGGAACAATGCAATCTTCAAGGATGAGAAAAGCCGTCTTCGAAAAGATCATCCTCTTACTTAAGGGCTTCCTATTATTGGGATGATTTATTAGAATCTCTGTAAAGGTTCTTTAGGATGCTTTTGTAGTCTTTTAGTTTGCAACTTTCATTCTTTTTCAATATAATTAATCCTTGCCCTCTTCTCAAATTAAAAAAAAAAAAAGAATTTGGCACCTTAAAGTCACCACCTTACCAACCTGCTAAAGCATTTCATTATCAATTCCAGTCCTAACTCACAACATATATCTTTCCTTGTCTATCTCCTCAAAATTTGAAGTCAATTTTAGGGCTCTCATTATAGAAAAACACATTACATGCTAACATGATAGAAGCAAGAAATTATAGTAACTCAAATTAATATAACCTTAAATTCACTCCTAACACAACCACCCTTCATTAAATCCATGAATAGTATATATGTGATCATCATCACTACTTGGATCATCAAATTCTTCATTTCATCACAACCTTATTTAAATTCATCATACACCATCTGATCATCGATCAAAATCCTGCGAATTACGCCAACGAAATCCCGCCGTATGGAGGATGTGAAGTTGATTGAGAAACTCGTTGTTGTCGCTGAGACACCAACGATCCGTCGACGTCTCTTCTTATCGAACATAGACCTTACACTTGTTACATACTTAGAAACTGTATCATTCATCGAAAAAACGTCGAATGATATCGATTTCACCGATATTTGTCGTAGCTTATATCGGGCACTCAGCCGGCTTTTAGTTTCTTATGATTTCTTGGCTGGACGGGCTGATCAAGGTGAGAATGAACGATTTGAGATTGATTGTAATGGTGCTGGTATTGTAGTTGTTGCAGCAACCACTTCTAGCGAGTTGAGCCAACTCGGTGAGTTGAGGGGTCCTAAGCCAGAGTTTAAGAAGTTGGTCTCCTTCTTGCACGATGAGGAATGGACGGATTTGGAGCTCAAAGAGAAGCCACTGTTGCTTTTACAGGTTTGATGAAATAAATCCATCTTAACCCCATTTTTTGGTTTTAATTTGTCAGCTAGTCTTTTGCCATAGGATTACATGGTCAACTCGTTTGCTTGACCGATTCAATATGTGTTGGACCGAGTTAGACGATTTAAAACCAATATTAAATCGAGGAATTAAAGGGTGAGTCAGTTGATACTTGCTTGGCTAGACTGGGTTTTGCTTCAATGGAATCGACCTAGTCAACTCCCCATCAACCGAATTTTTGAAGGGTAATATTGTTAGAGCTACAGCAAAGTGCATTTATTAGGGTGGACTTTTATTACTTTAAAATAGGCGCTATTCATGACGGTGCATAGGATTAACTCATCCATATTATTATTCTTTCAGAAATAATTTTGGGACCGGCCCAACAATCTGTTTTGCTAAACAGAATGAGGTGGCACTTCACATTCACCATCTTTTGTGTATTTGTGGGTCCCACAAATACACAATAAATAATAGATGTTTGATGCCACTTCAATTTATCGGGACCCACAAATACACAATAAATAATAGATGTTTGATGCCACTTCAATTTATCTTGCTGGATAGATGAATGAATCGATCCCAATAGCTTCTCTGTTATTCTTTTTTGAATCATGCTGCGAAGGAGCAGGCAACGCAATAGAAGGGCTCATGCTATGCAATAAAGTCATAGCATTTGTGGAAGTCCCAAACGTGAGTAAAGTCAAACTGAAAAATGAAGTTATAGGAAAGGAAATGAAGATCATTAAAATTCAAGAACTAATAAATCAAATTAGAGGGAGGTTATTGCACCCCCTCTTAGAACGCCCCCTTATAACGCCCCCTCATGTGGGGCCCACATGCGATGCATCTAAAGGCTAATTTTTTTACAGGATGTTCTTCTCACAATGTATATCATCATATTAAAAAATCACTTCATTCTAAAACTTCTAACCCCTTCAAATTAACATTTAAAAATTAGTAACTATTTGGTAACTATTTCAAGGGTCAAATAGTTACTAATTTTTAAGAAGTAATTTGATAGGGTTAAAAATTTTAGAACGAGCTGATTTTTTAATATGATGATATACATAGTAAGAAGAACATCCTGTAAAAAAATTAGCCTTTATATGCATCGCATGTGGACCCCACAGTAGGGGGCGTTATAAGGGGGCGTTCTAAGAGGGGGTGCAATAACCTCCCTCATCAAATTAACTGGGCCAATATGCCAGGCTTAGATTAGGTCAGGCTTATTTGAGCTTGGTTTTGGTCAGGCATGAGTTAAGTCGGATTTTGAAAATATACTACCACTTAATGGTTTAAGGTTCAAAATTAAAAGTTTGTCTCTTACTACCATTAATTAATGGTAGTTAGAAGTAAATCTTTAATTTTGGGCTTCAAATTCATTAAGTGGTAATAAACTGTTTCCAATCACTTACTACCACTTAATGGGTTTCAGGTCCAAAATTTAAGGTTTGCCTCTTAGCACCACTAGTTAGTGGTTGAAAACAAAAGCTATTTTGTGTGGGCTTACCACTAATTAGTGGCAAAAAACAAACATGCTCTTATGGTTTTTTTGGATTGGGAATTGTAAGTAGAAATTTTGTGGGGATCAGGAATTTGGTGGAAAAATATTTATATTTATAACATGATTTCTAACTAGTTTTCTGCCAAATCTCTGGTCCCCACAAAATCCCTACTAAAATCTCCCATCCAAACAAACCATTACAATTTTTCAGAAAAATATCATAATATCTCAATTAATTATTATTTGGTGATATTTATGTTTCAATTTACATCAAATATTTTATAATTTGAATTTGGGCTTTGATGTTACCAGTGTTGGGCTTTAGGATGGTCTTGAATATGGGCTTCAAAACTCTACTCCCCACTTTCACCCATGCAGATATTTTTCTTGGGCTTAAGCCGAAAAATCAGGCCGGACTATGCCAAATTTTTAGGACCCCAGGAATTGACTACAAAGACAATACATCAGCCAGTACCCAAAATTAAGTCCCCAAATCAGATATGTGTAGCAAATTATAATCTGTGTATTAATAGATTTTTGTTGTTTTGTTTTTCTTAATAATGCTAGCTGAACATAGTAGCAAGGTGTAACAGTTAATGACACATGTTGTGTTTCTATTGGCAACTTTCCTTGATATGTAGGCGTTAACGACGCATGCATGACGCCTGCATATCATGTAAAGGCACCAATTGGAGCACAATTACACCTTTATGTCTAAATATTATGTTTGACCGGCTTGCATTACTCTTTGTTTTCCGGAATTGAGTCCACATTCATGAACATTTTTTTTTTTCTTAATTGAATTCTTCTTTGGCACAGCTAACACGATTTCAATGCGGAGGTCTAGCACTGGCTTCTCTATCGAACCACTGCACCTTAGATGGTGTAGCAATCCGAGACTTCATCGCGAACTTGGCCTCTCTAACTCGTGGCGAAGATCTCATCATCCATCCAAACTCCGATCGAACGATCTTCAAAGCTCGAAACCCACCAAGAATCACTCACCCACACTTCGAATACTCAAGACCTGAACTTTCAGACATCTCATTTAGCATTCGTGGAAGTACTAGTACTACTCTTCTCATTAAACAACCCTGCTTACTAAAAACTACTACTACTACTACTAAGCTTATCTACTTATCATCAGATTGGATTTCCAACTTAAAAACTTTGGCTCTTAAGGATGATGAGTTGTTGAATTGCACCACATTTCATGTTTTAGCTGCCAAGTTATGGAAAGCCATAAGTATTGCAACTCAATTACCAGATGAATGCATTTCCACTGTGCTTTTTCCTGTCGACATTCGCAGAAAAATAGTTCCATGTGCACCGGAAGGGTTTGCTGGGAATGGGATAATTCCAGGGTTCGCTCGTTCGAACGTGAACCGGATTAAAACCGAGAAGTTTTCTACTCTTGTTGAAGAGGTTCAGAAAGGAGTTGAGAGAGTAGATGATGAATATGTAAGATCTGGTATTGATTGGTTAGAGGTGAATAGAGGAGTTCCATGTAGAGATAATAGTTTTTCGGTGGTGGTTTGGTCTAGACTTGGACTAGAAGGGGAGGATTTTGGTTGGGGTAGAATCAAATTTGTTGTTCCAATTGAGGTTAAGCCTGGACTGGTTTTTGTATTGCCTGGAGATAAAGGTGATCAGGGAGGGATCAATATTTGTCTGGAATTACCCTCAGCTCAAATGGAGGAGTTCTATAAATTAATGATGGAGGATTGATTTTTAAGAGATTATAACAAGGGTTATTATTAATTGCATTCATTTTTTCTGCATCAGCCGCATACCAAATAATATATATAATTAATAATATTAAGTTTAACCTGTAATCAGTATGCAATTACTATACAATCAAAATTTTTGAATTAAATTTAAATTTTTTTATCGCAAGGGGTGAAAGTGAAACCTAATNTTGAATTACTAAACCGTTACTGTATATAATAAAAATGTAACAGTTTATTACTTAAAACGTCATTTATAAGGATTCTTTCGCAACTGATATATTACCAAAGTGTTACTAAAAATAGGAATAAGGTATCAGTTTTGAAGTAAAAACGTTACAATAAGACTATGTAAAGTAACGGTTTTGTAAAAAATAGTTACAAAATGACGATTTTAAGCATCAGTTTATGTTACGACCGTTACAATAACGTATTTTACGTAACGGTTTAAGACATTATGTAACAGTTTGGTGTGATCTTTGGTAACGGTTTAAAACTGTTACAATAAGAGATGACATACAGTAACACTGACTTAGGTAACGGTTTTCTGGAGACGACAAAACTGTTACGCTATGCATTTAGTAACGGTTTAAAACTGTTACCTCTGTACATTTTTGTTGTAGTGTTGGAAGGAACACTAGGTTCATGGAGAAGAGCCACCGTGGACTCATGGAAAAAACTTCACCATTTTATGACGTAATGGATCTTTTAATCTATTGAATAGTTGTATTTTGAAAGAACTGTACGTCCAAAACTTGACTTAAGCCTTGTAACTGGCATCTGATTTCAAAATCAAAGTAATTCATGGTTAAAGTTCTCTATGTGCTTTGGTGTGTATTTTTAAGTGAGAATATATGAACAATTTTATAATAGACCTAGTGTTCCGAGCCAAAAATTTCCCTCCGTCGGGCCACACTTTAAGGAAATAATAACATTAAATTTTTATTTTTTACTAAAATACGTACCCGTTAAAAAAGGTCAGGTTCGAGTCACCATGTTTTCATAAAGTGTTTTACCAAGGACTTTGCTAGAGCTAGAGTTACAACAACGTCTACACCATTAATTTGCTACAGTAGGTGCATTCACGGTGGGCACAACTCATAAGGATGTATAAAAATCACACATTCACCGTTAGATGCACCTTCTTGTAGGTTCTGTTGCAAAACCTACTGTTTAACATTATTCTTTTAACAAAGGGTTAGTGAGTCAGGAACCTTTGGATGTTTCAATCTAACGGTGAAAAGATTTTGTCAAAACCCTTTATCAAAATAGTGCCACAATAACTTGGCCATTAAAAATGTTAAGATCATGGCCTAAAAAGTCCAACATCATGTACATTTTAAGTTTTATTTAAAAAAAATCACCAACATCTGTATTCCAACATAATTTTGTTTCCATTGCATTAAATGTAGAAGATCAAACGCCTCTATTCGGAATTTCCCCTATTGTGCTCCCACATATAGAGAAGGTCAGTCTAAGGGTTCAATTTGGATGAGGATGATCTCCTCACTATGTAGATGATCATACTCAAAATCAGTTCATTCTAAAACTTCTAGGCACCTTAAATTCACCCATCAAAATCTACAATTCTTAAGGTTTTTAAGATATCAATTTATTACTAATATGCAACCAAGTTTTGATTGGATTAGAAGTTTAGGACGAAAAAAATTTTAGATATTATAATCTACATGATGAGGAGAACATATTCACCGAAATTCAACCCTTCGTTTATGTGAGTCCCATGTGAGTGGAGTTGAATGGGCAGCAGCCCCTAGTGGGCACAAGCTACAAGACCCACATAAATTTGATAAAAAGAAAAAAAAAGGTGTGTATATTTGCAATTTTGAAAAGATTGCATATATCTACACGGTAGTCAATTAAGACTTCTACGGATTTTCACGGACTCTTGAATATGACAGACTTCGAAGGATTCTGACAGAGTCTATAGACTTCTACAGAGTCTTGCAAAGTCCATGGACTTGTACTGTAAAGCCACAGACTTCTATGTAGACTTTTGTAGACTTGTAATGATAGAGTTCACGGATTTCTACAGACTTCTGTGGACTTGATAAATCAAAGTAATTGTTAATTATTAATCGCTAACTTTTAATTTTTAATTTTTGATATTTATTATTATGATGACTATATTAATACTAGTAATTTTAACATATAATAAATAAAATATTATTAGTAGTTTTGCTAATCCAATAATATTTTCCAAAGAGGTAGAATTGTCATTTTTTTTCTTTCTCTTTTTTTTCTCTGCTTAAGGTTCATACTTTATTATAGTTTTTGAGCCAAAGCAAAAGAAATATTAACTAATTTAATTATGATTATAAGTTATTAAATTATCTTTATTTATTATTAACTATAATTATTAATATGTGTTTTATTATTATTTTATAATTTTATGACAAGTATAAATTATTATCATTATAAAAATTAATAGTTATAATTCATCATTAATAATTTGATTATAATATAAAATATAATATTAATTATTATTTATTACAAATAATAATAATTATTTATTAAATATTAAATATTAAAAATATAATATAGCTATAATTATCATTATTTTTATTATAATTATAAATATTAATAAATTACAATCATTATGACTTATTAATAATTAATCATTATTTTTTATAGTAGAGAGAGAGAGGAGAGAGAAAGTCCATGCAAATCTCACCTATATTGGTTGGACTTTGCAAACCCAAATTTTCTTCATAAATCTTCAAAAAAATCCATGGAAGTCCATCACCTTACAAATCCACCATTTTGAAGTCCACGACCACCCACATAGGGGACTTCCATGGGCTTTAGCAAAATCTATAATCACCAACATGAGACTTCTGTGGACTTTGATGAAGTCTACAACCACCAACATAGGACTTCTGGACTTTGATGAGGTCCACAACTACCAACATTGGACTTCTATGGACTTCATCAAAGTCCACAACCACACATCCCCTGATTTCATGAGTCCATGAGAGTCCATCCAAATCTTGTTTAACTACCCCCCTCTAAGTTTTTTAACAACAGAATTAATATTTCAATCAAACTTTCTTTTTATTATTCATAATGGATTTTGTTAACGTGTGCCCTTAGGGCACATGTTAAGCTTTAAAGTTTTGTGTTTTGTTTAATTCTTTAGAGTTGTCCAAATGGATTGATTTTTTTTTTATATGTATATTATGTTTACTATTAGCTCAATTAGAGACCCTCTACGTACCTCTACAAATACTTAATCTAGAGATTCTAGACTTTAATGTGAATGAACGGTTGACATTTAAAGTCATTTGTTTGAAAAGTTAGAGATCTCCAAATATTGAGTTGATTTTTTCTTATGACAAGTGCCCATTTTAATGCCTTCTATTTTCTCTATACAATTGAATCTAAGAATTTATATCCCAAGTAAATATTAGTTTTAGTTTTGATGTACTAAAGAGTAGGTTTGTGAACTTGGCCTATAATACGATACTACAATAAATAATAAGTAGATTAGACCCATGCGGACTAGGCTTCTAAGAGCATCCACAGTGGCGGAAGCTAAAAAGATATTTCAGTTTCTTCTATTTTACCTTACAAGACATAGTTAAACATTGGTCTTCTTTCAATTTTTTTTTTTTAAATTAATAAAAAAAGGTTTTAGGACATAACAATTATTTTCTTAAAAGAACAAAAAACAAAAAAATTTCAGACGTGGTCCAAGAACTGCGTCTGGCTTTTTTAAAAATAAAACTTCTTATGTAAAAATGACCTTATGTCCTATCAGGATGGTGGGCGTGGTGCTGCCACCACGCTTGGTGTGGGGCTTCCTCCACGCCCCATCCATTTAAAAAAAAAAAATAGATAGACGTGATCTTACCTCCACACCCATTGTGGCCCGCATTCCTTCCTCCATGCCTGATGTCAAACGCGACAGTTCCACGCCCCGCTAAAACTTCTCCAGATTCGTCTGGAGAAAGCTAAATTTAGCTTATGTCCAGGTCTCGTAAGGTAAAATATAGATTTCACCTTACCCACTGTGCAACCTAGATAAGGTAAAATCCATAAAATTGAGACCGATGTGGATGCTCTAAGAAGCCATATAAAGACTTGCTAGTCCCCTAAACGGTTGGCTATGTTCATTACAAATCCAATCCAAAAGCTAGCAAATATTTTTGCAATTAATTATTAAATATTCACGATATAGCATGCCCATTGTTTCTAGGAGATTTTTCACCCCATTTTACTCCTTAAGAAACACATTTTAATTTTTCTGTACTCTGTACTATGTTCAGGTGGTGTATTTACGTTTTTATTTGTTGTTGTAATTTGATAAATTCACAGTCCTATCTTTCAACAAAAATAAAAGGAAACATACCTTAACTTTATTAGATTACAATATTTAATAATATTAATAAGGTGGTCATCATCAACACAGCAATTATATCCAAGAAGTTTTGAACCTACGATCACAACCTTCTGCATGAGGAGAGAGATACACATCATCCTAAGTTAGGTCATGAGGTTAAAAGAGTTAGTAGAACCGCAACAGGCAAATCCCCAGACCCCAGTAGTTGACAGCAACCATCAAATAAAAAATTACATATATAATGTACATCAAAAACCCATATTAAGGAAAGCTAGGGTTCAATATTAGAAAAGAATAGTCTTCATGAGTTACCGATTCATGAGTTGTTGCTGCTTACATCATCTGAAAGAGATTAGGCAGCTAACCACTCCACCTATACCCTATCTGTATTAATAAATGAGTACTGGTATTGTCATACATAAATATTTCATATATATATATATATATATATATGAGAAAGGATATATGACCCCTTCTATATGGCCCAATATTAGCCCCTCCATCCGCACCATTCATTTTGGATTATGTGTACGAACGGATTTGACGCTGACGTGGCGATCTGGTCTGAAGAAGAAGAAGAAGGTAAAGGGTCAAATCTGAAAAAAGAAAAAAAAAGATTCAGGGTTCGAAAACAAAAAAAAAAGAAAAAGAAAGATTAAAGGAGAGAAAGGGAGAAGAAACACCTTGATTCGGCGGTCGGAATCTCGTCGGAGGCCAGAATCCATCACCTATGTTAGATCTCTCCACATCTCTGTACTCACGTGTTGGGTGCTTTTGGGTGAGAGCAACGATAGAGTTGAAAGGAGGAGGAGGTTGAGTGTGGAAGAGAGAAAGTTTGATCTGACGTTAATTAATTGTTATGTACTTTTTGATAGAGCCAAGCCGATTGAGTTGTTTAGCCGACTAAAGTAATACCTTTTTGTTGCCACATCAGCATCAAATCCATTCGTACACATAATCCAAAATGAATGGTGCAGATGGAGGGACTAATATTGGGCCATATAGAAGGAGTCATATATCCTTTCTCTATATATATATAGAGAGAAAGGGAGGTTATTGTACCTCCTCTTAGAATGCCCCCTCCTGTGGGGCCCACCTATGATGCATCCAAGGGCTAATTTTTTTTTATGAGATGTTCTTCTCAATATGTATATCATCATATTAAAAAATCAGTTCGTTCTAAAACTTCTAAACGCTTCAAATTAACCTTTGAAAATTTGTAACTATTTTGTAACTATTTGAGGGGTCAAATAGTTATCAATTTTTAAGAAGTAATTTGAGAGGGTTAAAAGTTTTAGAACATACTAATTTTTTAATATGACGATATACATATTGAGAAGAACATCTCATAAAAAAATCAGGCCCTGGATGCATCGCATATGGACTCCACAGGAGTGACCAATTGATCTTGACATTCACTGATTTGTCACTTTGTCTGACTCATAAGATAAGATGATACATGTTAGACGAGACGGTAAATCAAAGAGTGCCACGATAATTTATCGAATAAATTTGTTACAATGAAATATTGTTCATAAAAAAGACTATGGAATTTTATATTACTATATTCTTTTAGAGAAAGGAAAATCTTGTAGACCAGTTGTAAATTTATTAAGTTTTTGTGAGGGTGATCAGCTCACCATTTAGTTTATCATATCAGATATTCTAACAAATTCTAATACTTTTAACCCCTTCAAATTATCTTTTAAAATTTAATAAATTCAAAGTTTACTTTTTACCCTTGATTTTCAAAAAAAAATTTATGAACTTAATTTTTTTTTAAAATGAACTGATTTTTTAAAATAATAATTTACTGCCTAATTAAAACATCCTTATCATAAATCAATTTTTGAATAATTTCTATGTAAACCCTGTTTATTACATGCAAAAACCTGACATTATTTGTCAATGGCAAATTGGCAATTATGAGTCCGACCTCATTATTATATCAGTGCTGCTATTTGGACCGACCGTTTTACAAAACGGATGCCCGACACTTATGTGGCATGGTGGTTCCTAGTGCTACATAAGTTGGGCATCCCCTCAAAATACTTTTGAGGAGAAAAAGTAGTAGGTCCCATCATACCACATAAGCATCTGGCATGGATTTTGTAAAAGCATCGGTCCTTATATAGAGTTTGAAAGTGGCATGCTGATTAGCTACTTCATTAAAAAAAAAAAAAAGTGGCAGTTGAACAGAGGCTTATTGTTTTATGGAAAAAAAAATCCAAGGATGATTAAAGTGAGAAAAAAAATTATAGACACATTCAAAATGTATGATAAAATAGTGAGAAAAAAATTTATATATATAGAAGGGATTAAGTAATTAGGTTTAATTAGAAAGGACTTGTGGGCCCTAGTTAGAGCAATAACCCAATAACTCATGATAAGATGAGATCATAGAGGACTAGATTTTCAGTTCTTCAAACATTGGAAGCATTAATGAACCCATTAATTAATTAATTAAGCAAGGATCAGACAAATATCTTGAACGTGAAAGAGTTTAATCCGGATGGGGCCAGATATATCAATCAAATTATTACTTGTTACATCCAACTATCATTACACTCCACTTACACTAGTATGTGGGTGCCAGCTGCTTGGAGACGAGAGCTGATTTTTTTGGAGAACTCTTATCATTAAAAGTTACATGCTTTGGCAACCAATTGCGAATGGGTTGGTGTTTGGTTCTGGGTTTTGGATGAAGATTGATTTTGATTGTTAATATTAGGTTGAGTCCTCATGGATGCTACTTAGGGTCTGTTTGGAATGAGAATTCTATTTGCACGCCCAAAAAGATATGCACACATTTAGTTTGTGTGGCTATTACAAAAAACGATTGGTTGATAATTTATTGCGTAAATGATATAACACGTGTTTGACATGTATGGATTTACAAATGATGAAAGTAGTGGTAGATGCGCTGGTGGCAGTCTTTGCCATGGTGGTGTTATGCCATGGTGGTGTTAGTGGTGGAGGTGGTCCTGATCGAGGTGGTGATAGAGGTAGTAAAGAGTGTTTTATTTTACGAACCCCCCACAAGTGCTACGCACATGTGAATTGGATGTCTCCCGATAAACTCACTTTTTTCTTTCATACAATCTATGCTAATGTGAGTTGGCAAACTACACACGTGCAATGGTATTATCCTGTGGGATCTAGTGCACATGAGGTGAAAATTATCGTAAGAAAAAATCATCATTACAAAAAATAGGTTCTTTGATCATCACTATGCGCGCGTCTTCGTTAACAGGTGTAAGCCGCATTAATAAGAAAAACGTTTACATCGATGTGTGGGCCCATGTAGATATGACCTATGTGATAACGTTGATCTAAACGATGAAAAATACCATCGTCACAAAAAATCAGTCCTTGAATCATATCTATGTGACCACATTGGTAGGTGTAAACTGAATGTACATTTACTTAAGAGCTTAAATAATAAGGAAACCTTTTTAATATTAACTTGTGAGACCTACATGATTATAAGACCATCATAACAAAAATTCAGCCCTTGGATGATATCTGGGTGAGCTTTAGAACATATGTAAGTGGAGTGTGAAATTGAGTTTGACAAAAACTAGCTTATAAAATCAAAACAACTAAAATGACATATTATGTATTTCTAAAAAAGATGAGATGGATTGTTTTTATAATTGTTGAGCCAAACTCAGAATCACACAAATATAAAAGAGATCCAAAACGTAAAGAGAAGAAGAGAGTCGATCTTATTGATGATGATATTTAAGGTTACATAACACTCATATATATATATATATATATATATATATGTAGTCTCTCCATTCCTCAAGTTTCTTGTTCAATAAGGTTCCTATCTAATAGGAATTAGTTTAGAAGTGAAACTCCTCTCATAACCTAGATTGATTTATAAAAGTGGGATTTAAATCTCATATACGTACACAGACGTGTTCTAACAATAATAAGTTTTTTAAGTGATAGGCATTTTGATCTACCCATTTTGCGGATATATATATATATATATTACTGTTAACAGTGAGCCGCATGGGAGCAACAATGAAGCCCCATTATATTTTATTTTAGGGTTAATTTAATTTACCCCCCCAGAATAATTGGCCAATCGGACTTACCCCCCTCAAAGATCAGATATTGAACTTACCCCCTCAAACTAACGGTTTCCGTGATTCTACCGTTAGAAGGCACACGTGCGTCTCGCACGCTCCATTTTTTAGGGGGGTAAGTCCGATTAGCCAATTATTCTAGGGGGGTAAACTAAATTATCCCAAAAAAATGGTGTAGAGTAGAAATTAACCCTGAGAGAGACACCAAAATGGAGAGATGGGTGTTGGTGTTTAGGGATTTGATATTGACCATATAAAATTTAAGAGAACTTCACTATAATTGACCATATAAAAAAGATAAAAATATTAACCAATTATTCTAATTTACAAGGACGAACTTGAAAGACCCTCTCATCAAAGACACCAGGTGAGATTTGAAGAGAATTTGAACTATTTCCATCACTAAAAGCCCAAGTTCGACAAACAATGGTGATTCCTCCCCACCATCACCCATCTCTCCATTTTGGTGTCTCTCTCAGGATTAATTTCTACTCTACACCATTTTTTGAGATAATTTAGTTTACCCCCCCAGAATAATTGGCTAATCAGACTTACCCCCCTAAAAAATGGAGCGTGCGAGACGCACGTGTGCCTTCTAACGGCAGAATCACGGAAACCGTTAGTTTGAGGAGGTAAGTTCAAAATCTGATCTTTGAGGGGGGTAAGTCCGATTGGCCAATTATTCTGGGGGGTAAATTAAATTAACCATTTATTTTATTAGTACGTACATTTTGAGAAAACACACCATGCTGAAGAAATGAAATATTGAGAAGTTCAAGTGTGTATTCATTTACTAAAGATTAAAGAATGTGCATATCAAATATATGCACAAATATTTCACTTGCGGTCCTGAAAAACGCGCGAACCAAACACACCCTAAGATACAGCTCATTAATAATTGGGTTTGGCCTTTAATTATGTTTAAACTTCAAAGAGTTCGGCCAACCGTAGGTAGCATTGAGTTTTGGCTAATTATTCCAGACCAACGGTTAATATATTCTAGGTTCGCCTTGGAATACATTAGCTGCAATGTCTATTAGATTTGGAATTTGTACTAATTTCGTGGCTGAGATTTTAGCTATTATTCTTGGGATGGAATGGGCTTTTGATCAAGGATGGAGCAATGTTTGGATTGCCTCAGATTCTATGGCTGCTATTAGATGTTTTACTGCAAATAAGATTCCTTGGTTCATTCGTTCAAGATGGAATAACATCAAGAATTCTTTATCATCTAGCTTTTCTTTTGTTAATCGAGAATGTAATTTTACTGCAGATACTATGTCAAAGAGAGGGACTTCCCTTCAATTGGGATGTCGTGATTTCTTCGACTATAAACCTTCTTTTCTTTCAGTTGAGAACCCAGATACAGTATACTACCGGTTCTCATGAGTTCGCTTTGAGTTGTGGGAGGTTTTCTCTCTTTTATTTCTTTGCTTTGTAAAAGATTGTAATTTTTTTTATTTAATATATTCATTGCTTACCTAGCAAAAAAAAAAAAAAAGGTTCGCCTTTTGTTTTAAATATATAAACAAAAATCACATACCCGTATGATTTGTCTCTAGCTCAAAAGCATTTGACACTCTAGAATATAATTTTCAAAAAACAGCAACTATCTGTTTAATCGCAAAGAAATGTATTCCATGGAAATAAGTTTATTTCTATCAGTTTGCGAAAGTGTATTTTTTCCGACTTATCAAGGAAATTTATTTCATAGAATTATATTAAAAATCAACTATTTATAGCGTTTTTAAGTTAGTTGCTCTCAATTCTATGGAACTAAAATTACAAACAAACAACAAAATTTATGTTATTTTAGCGAAATTGATTCAATTTTATTAAAATAAAAAACAATCAAACACAGCCTTAGGTTTTTCTCAGATTGGCTCTAGGTTATCTAAGGTATGTATTGTATACAAACTGATACATTCAGAATATTTTGAAAATATCGAAATGCATCGTATGGGATACTCAAAATATGTACTACAGATACATATCGTATTATACTTTTAGATATAAATTTTGAATGATGAACTTATCTACCAATGTATCAGCAGCACACCAATTATCATTCTTTTTTGAACAAATCTACTTGCACGCTCTCCTGACTTGGGTCTGTCTAGTTTAACAAAATTTCGAAAGCAATGAATAATCGTGGGCATAGGCATTAGGGATGCCCATCTCGATCAATAAACCTGGCACTAGTTGCTAGAATGAGTTGGCTGCCTCTCATAACCAGCCCCAACTCTCCTCTCCTTATTAGGGCACCAATCACCCCATCTCTTCAAACATTTAAAAAACCAAAAACCCTCTCGTGGCCCATTCTACGTAAGTTAATGCTATCGAGACAACATTTGTACACAAATTATGATAATTGACAAAGCCACGTCGCATTCAATGGTTAGTTAATATTTCTGCAATAAAAATATAAAATTTATAATGGGTCCGGTTCCCCTAACTTAATTTTTTGACTTAAAACTCAACGTTTGGGACAAACCTTCAGATTAAGTTTCCTGGACGGTTTAGATGAAAGCTCAGATGTCAATACAACTTTAAAACGAGATAAAATCTCGTGCTACTTCTCGTCCATTTTCCTGTGGTTCCAGCCGACATTAAATGCACAAAACTTGTTGAAACCCGGATGATTCTTTATCTTCCTCTCATAAACAATTTAAACTTGCAGCAATAACTGGTTGAAGATGTTGGGGTGAGAAACTTGTTGAGACCTCTCCTTCAATCTCATCCCTGGTTAAAAAGAATGAATTCTCCAACGTTCCTTACAAATTCTCTGATCTTTTAAGATCAGTTGCTCAATTTAGGATTTCATGAAAAATGAGATGTTAAAAACGTGAATCAGTAGGTTTTGATGTACTTTTTTTTTTGAAGGAAGTTAAAAAAGATGAGAGTTTGAAGGTTTTTTTTTTTTTTTTTGTTCTTTATAGCATTTAATAACTGTGTAACCTAATTTTTTTTTTTTTTTTTTCCTTTTGGAGCTACGGTGTTTTCGTTGGATGGCTTGGCCATCCCTATTTATAAAAAAAAAATTCAGTTCGGTTACACCGTCGTTTGTGGCCGTCTGATGATGATTTACACTGAGTTTTTTCTAATACGATCTATTTTTACTCATCTGTATACATATCCGATTCAAAACTTTCATTATCTCCAATTTAATTTTTAGATATCTAAAATCTAAGTTTTAAAAATCTACTTATTTTTACACTTAACTTACACATTTTCTAGGGGACATTCACATATGATTTAAGAGCTGATTTTTTGTGAGGATGATCTTTTTATCGTGGTCGAACGTGTTTGTGTCAATGGCATAAGTAAATTTATTAAATAAGAACAATTAAGATATTTTTTTTGTGGTATATTTGCGTCACAAAATAACGCGTTGTATAATTTGTCAAATAGCGTACACGAAACGCATGTGTGGGGAACGCACACCGAAAAACATGCGTAGCGTATATGGGGGAAACGCACAAAGCCCGTTTAACAACCACCACACATGCCCGTAAAGAGTGTGGGGTGGATGGAAAGCCAACCACTGCACACTACGCACGTGGGCCGGGGGAGGCTAGTTTTGTTATTAAGTGTAGTCAAAGTCATGTGTGGATCCTCGAGATACGTATTTTGTATAGGCTCTACTTGGTATGCAGGAAAAATTTACAGAATGCAAATTACCACAGCTGTGGTAGTAGTAGTTTGCATGGATAAATAGAGTCCTAGATATCCTAAGTAGCAGATGAATACCATACTAAGCAACTGACTTATCAATTTCACCGAGAATAACTGCAGATGGGAATTTTCCCGGCATACCAAGCAGGGCTATTGATTAATTGTTGGGGGGCCTCATGGGATGATCAAGACCACAAAATATAAGACTGCCAAAAGGCTCCTATGAAGTTGAATTGTTTTTATATGAAGGGTCTTGTTAACGTGTGCCCTTAGGGCACACGATAAGGTTGTTTTCGAAGAAGGTTTTTTACAAGTTCGAAGGCTACAAATTTGCTGAATTTTTGTAGACATAATATTATTATTATTTATAAGACGTCCACAAAAAATCAGCTCAATCAGAAATATCTAACCCTCCAAACAAATCACTTTAAATGTAAGCCGTCCATTCACACTATTAAAGTTTAAATTAAGTGTTTGTGGTGCCAGAGGGTACTAGAGGTCTCTGATTGAGCTGATTTTTTTAGATATGGTCCAAATAGTATAAATAATATACATATCCAAAACTCAGCCCATTTAGACAACCTTAATAAACTAAACAAAACAAAAAACTTAAAAGCTTATCACGTGCCCTTAGGGCACATGTTAACAAAATCCTTATATGAAATCACATCAAGAGTTAGATTAGATGCTTTGCTACTAGCAAGCAGAGTATTGTAGTACAATCATGCACTCCAATAATTGTTACGGTTTCCTATATTTGACTTTGACCATTAAACCATACAATTCAGTGCGAGCCCACAAAATAATCAGGTCCATTAATTGGTGTTCACTAGACCATCTAAAATGTGGATATTTTAATTTTAATTTTTGATATACAATCTCTTATTTTTTTTGGTCGAAATAAACAATCTCTTCTTATTTTGTGATTTCCAAGTGTTCATACAGATCAGGCAGAAGCCATCCAACCACTAAATAATAATATTAATTAGTCTATTTGAACAAGGGATTTAAAGGTAGAATTTTGTGGGGATGGAGAATTTGATGGAAAAATTATGTAAAGTCCATAGACTTCTATAGAATCCTGCAAAGTTCATGGACTTGTACTGACAAAATCTATAGATTTGTACTGTAAAGTCCACAGACTTCTATAGACTTTTGTGGACTTATAATGATAGAGTCCACGGACTTCTACAGACTTCTGTCGACTNGTGAGGGATTTCGATTCCCAGGTTTTTTCTTTGGAATTTTACAGTTGGAATTAAGCTCATTGCCGTTGGAATTAAGCAAATTGTCGTTCTTCGTTCAATTGGTATTCGGTAATTCAATAAGATAGTATAGAGTTAAGGGTATTTTCGGAAATCACTTTTATGGACGTCCGTCGATTGGTTTTTGGGAAGGTGGCTTCTCTTTATATATAGTATAGATATAGATTTTGTTGATCAATTCGTGGTTGAAGTCTCTGTGATTTTCAATAAACTTAGGGCCCGTTTGGTTCGCGATTGGAAAACTTGTTTTCAAAAACTAATTTATACCTAAATTAACTACATTTTGTATCACATCTAAAACTATTCTTTTGACTTTACTATAAAATTCTAAATGATTTCATTGAAAACAAAGAAAACAACATTTTTTTGTTTTGTAAAATCATACATGATTTTATTGGAAATCCTAAAATAGTTTTAGATGTAGTACAAAATGCATATTAGTTTAGGTGTAAATTAGTTTTTGAAAACAAGTTTTCCAATCGCGAACCAAACGGGCCCTTTTGTTGATCAATTCGGAGTTGAAAGACGTCTAAAATATATTTACTCAACAATTAATCAAGAATAAATTTTAATAAATCATTTTACTGTATAGAATTGAATTAATGATTCTTTTATTTTTACTTCAAAAAATTAGAGACTTAGCTCCATATTTTCACTAAAGGTCTCAATTTCTGCTCAACCCACTCTCTCGAGTCTCGACGCATTCTTGTCCTATTTTGTTGAGATTTACTATGTTATCGTGTCCTTATCATATCGTATTCGTATTTTTCTTATTTTTTTGAGATTTACTGTGTTATCGTGTTCACGCCGTATCTTATCCGTGTTCTATGTGGGTGCTTCTTACTGAAGTTCCAGTAGGATATTAAATCTAATATATATTAAACACACGTGTAGAATATACGTGCTATTGCCTAGTTGTTAATTACCGTGGCCGCATTCCCCGTTAATAAATCTGGTAAGGCTGAAAAGTGAAAAAAGGTTTTTATTGACGGTGATAAAGTTTGGTTCAATTTTCATGACCCAATTTATACGTCGTTAACAAGACCCACAACGTGATTTGCCGGGATCAAAACAGTCATAAACGGTCATAAAACGGTGGAATTGACCGTCTAAATTTCCACTAATCAGACGTTGTGGTCTTCTTAACCCTAACAAACCTCGATTTAAACTAAATTAACCAACCTACCATCATTCATGATTGACATAACATAGGGGTAATTTCGTAATTAGAACATATCTATCCCGATAAAGAGGGGAAACCCCAAAGACCCATCTTTTACAGAAGTCTGGGCTGTATTGTCGGCTCATAGAAGAAGAAGAGAAGACACCCTCAAAAATCTCAATCGCTCTCTCTTTCTCTCTCTTCTGCCGAGAGAAATGAGAAAACCGGTGAGAAATTCTAGAGAGAGAAAGAGATAAAAAAAAAAAGAAATGTAAGGAAGAAGAAGAGATCCTTAACGTTTGCTCCAAGGCAGCAAAAACACAGAGTTTTAGAGAGAGAAAGTTAGAGAGAGAAAGATAGAGAAGATTTCTAGCTTTTTGTGCGTGTGATCCGATTGATCTCTTCTGTCTCTTTCTCTCTCATCTTCTTCAATCTTGTCTTTCTCTTTCAACACCTCGTCTTCTTTAGTGTTCTGACATTTACACCTTCTTCAATTTGTTTTCTTTTGTCAGACAAGAAATGAAACTGAAACATAGAGAGATTGAATTTTGAAAGCTCAGATCTAGTTTTCGTTTTATGAACGAAAGGTATCCGATGCCCTAGAATATTCAGAGAGAGATTCAAGGATTGAAAAAGAAAAAAAGACTGAAAATTCTGAAGTTTAATCGTAGATGAGTGATGGGTCAATCTTTGTTCTGTTTCTTTCGATCTGAATTTTGTTTCTGAGAGATTTTTTATTTTTTTATTGCATTGTATGGAAGGAGTTCGTCGGAGATTAACATTATCAGAACAGATGTCAATTATTGATGCATCAAATCTTCGAGATTTATTAAGAGTAAGAGATGATGATGATGATGGAAGAAACGCCCTTGCTGGATTAACACTAGGAGCAGTTCTTGGTTGTGAAGAAATTATTAGTCCTAATAATAATAATCCATTTCTTCAACAACAACCAAGTAGAACTCTTCTTGATATCATCAAAGATGAAGAATCAGGAGCAGCTTACAGAGGAATCAACGCCATCAACAACGAAATCAACAACAATATCAAACAGCAGACGAGCTGGAAATCGTTTAAAGATCGTCTTCGTCTTCGTCGTGCAGGTGCTGTTTGGTCAGCTTCTTCTTCATCCCACCATCATCCTGTTTCCGATTGTGATTTCTCTTCAGATGGCTGTAGGATGGACATTTCAAACCCTACTCTTACTGGAATCCAAAGAAGTTCTTTTTCGATGGTTTCATCAGGATCCTCTGTTTCCACCACTGTTCCGGTTCAAAATGTAACGGGTTTTGATGAGAGAGAAAGTAGTACTATTGATCATGAAGAAGAAATCAATACAAGTTCTTCAGATGTTACAGTTCCTAATAGTTCAGCTCCTTCTGGACCAGTTGTGATGAGGCTTTCAGCAGCATTAGCAGCAGAGAGAGAAGAACAGAGGCAAGCATCACAATTAGAGGATGAGAGAGAAAGTACAGAGACCCAATTAGAGGTGGAGAGAGAAAATACTGTTGAAGTTGCAGAACAACAAGGAGATCATCGTCAGCAGCAAAATCAAAGTAATAATGGCAATGAAGAATTGATTGATCAAAGAGGGGTTGGGGTTATTTCAACAGGGCAGCAGCAGCAGCAGCCATTAATGGCGTTGCTGGAAGAATTGGGTGATCATCAAAGAGGGGTTGGGGTTGTTTCAACAGGGCAGCAGCAGCAGCCATTAATGGCGTTACTGGAAGAATTGGGTGATCATGAAAGAGGGGTTGGGGTTATTTCAACAGGGCAGCAGCAGCAGCAGCAGCCATTAAGGGTATCATTAATGGCGTTACTGGAAGAAACGATGGATCATAGACAGAGTGAGATGATTTTGATGGATGAGGAAGAAGAGGGAGAAGAAGATCAGGTGGTGATGGTAGAGAGAGAAAGAGGAGGAGGAGGAGGAGGAGGGATTAGGAATGAGGAGTACATATGCTGTGTGTGTATGGTAAGACACAAGGGAGCTGCGTTCATACCATGTGGACATACATTTTGCAGGCTTTGCTCAAGGAAGCTTTGGGTTAATAGGGGTAATTGTCCTCTCTGCAATGGCTTCATCTTGGAAATTCTTGATATCTTCTAAATTAATCATAAATAAATATTAATAAGGGTCAATAAATATTTTATTTCCAAAAACAAAAAACAAAATAATCATGCTAAATAAAAACAAAAATGAACTACTACTGTTATTACTCTCTCTCTCTAAATCATCTTCATCTTTTCTTTTCTTTTTTTCTATTGTTTATGATTTCTCTTGACCCATGAACTGTGTACAAAAAAACTCTTGTTCTATCTACCTGGCCTTTCATTTCTTGGGTTGATTTTCTGTGACTATACGCCAGGGGAGTTTGTTTTTGTTTTTTTGTTTTGTTTTTTGTTTTTTCTTTTTTTTTTTTGCTAGGGGAAGGTGGGGGAACTTGGAATAGATCAATCAATTCTATAAAAAATTTCAACCTCAGAATTATTAGCTACAAGTTGGTCAGGCCGTTAAACTTTCTAATAAGATAAAATTTTATAAATCTAGAGTTGGAATTTAGCAATTATTGTTGTCTCTGGGTGATGAGATAATCTTAGAAATAAACTGGCTGATCATAACTCATCTTCATGTGGGTCAGCTAAGCTTTAATTCCTAATGTTTACATATGGACAGTGATATGATGATCTTAAATCAACACCAAGACAATTATTGGGGAGCTGCTAAATACATCCTAAATTTCCTTTGGGGCCTCTACTGGAATAGCAAAATAGCACACAGGCTCGAGCCCGACTTGAACCGCCGGATACGGTCACGGCTTGGACCTAGATTTTAAAGCTTGGGCCATGGCTGATCAGCCCCGCTTGCTTGAGGCCTTGACCCCAAGCTAGGGACATGCCATGAGGAAAATCATCTACACAAAAAATCAACATGTTGCAATCAATTTTTGATAGGGTAAATGTTTCAAAATAAGTTTATTTTTAGTGAAAATGATTTTCACGGTTAACATCCGATTCACACAACCCTTCAAATCAACCAATTGATCTTATTCATGTGAGCCACCACAGGTCGGCGCATCCCCAATAATTTTACATATTAAAATATAAATTTAGTTGGCAAAGAATAAGGACAATTAGAGTGAAATGGATTTCCAATTCTTATTCAGTTTTTCAACTCCATTAAATAGCAATTACCATGGACTTTTAGGGTGTTTTGTCGCGGAAATGAACCAAATTCGCCGTTTGATACCTGGTTCTTTCCGTGGAAGTTCCATTTTCCATCGAGATTCAGCCATTTTAATTCCCTGGCTCCCTTAGGAAATGCTTCAGTGGAAGCCCGGGAATTGGATCAAAAGTGTTTAAAAAAAAAAAATTTCAATATTTTCATTGAAGGTACTCCAGTAAAGTTCATCAAAGTCAACTGAATAACCAGTAAAGGTATCTTTTGTTTAAAGCCATTTTTTTCCATAAAAGGGACAATCAATTATTTACAATTTGGTGATAATTGATGAAAATTCAAAGAGGTGGGCATCAATTAACCGATCCAACAACAGATAAATCGTCACCAACTGATTGGTAGAATTGGGCATAATGAATCACCAAAACTTCAAATTAACTGAAAATTTTCTTTAAAGAAATTGGGAAAAAAAAGAGAGAGAAGAAAATTCAAAAGCAGCACTGACTAACATCTGACAAGAAATATTTGTAATTACCTTGAAATGTACTAAAGTACAAGATATCATTTTGGTGTACAAACTCCTAACCTTCATCATCTCTGATTTCTTCATGAACTGTACTAACCTAACTATATCTTCTTCGTCTTCTTAAATATTTGTAGAATACATGGAACTTACAGACTTTTCATGATCAACTGTTATGCCTGTTCACGGTATAGGGTTTCATCCGAACCAAATTATAATGGTAGCTATATGGTTATGACGAATAGATAACCATTTTTTGAAACATGAAATGCTTCTTCATCTGTTTGCGAATAGATGATGTACAGTATGATATTTAATCACCTTGGGGGGTTGGACCAAGCACTTATCTGGTTGCCTTACTATGTAAATCTGATCCCCAGCACTGTTGTACAAGTCCTGATTACGGTGCCACGTCCATAAGGCATGTGTTTCATTCTTCACCTGCAATTCACATACTAGCTATCATCAGTTTGTACTCTTATTAGTTTTTAGAAGCTGTTTATGTAAGAATTAGGATCTGTGTATGCCACTTTTTTACACCTAGGTTACACTAGCCTATGCAGATGATCCAAGCGCTGATATTTTTGTGAGGATGATCTACCTCACCGTTTAGATCATCGTCACAAAAAATCAGCTTATTCTAGAACTTTTAACCACATCAAAAAAGTTAGTTGACATTTAACGGTAACATGGATAGTTCATAAAGCTTAAAATTTCAACAAACACCTGATAGGGTCAGAAGTTATAGAATGTGCTGATCTTTTGGAAGGATCAACTACATGATGAGGACTTCATCCTTGAAAAGATCAGCCCATAGATCATTTTCAATGTGGTCCCCAAAGGCAGGCGAAACCCTGGTGTAAAGAAAAAGTGGTGTAAATGGATCCTGACTCGTATATGCGAAATTGTACAAGATTAGAGGATCCTTCGCAGAATATCACACACTTCTAGTGGACCATAGAACAACCATTCAGAGAGAGAGTACCTCTAGGATCCCATGGCCAAAGCTACTTTCTCGGTATGCACTGTAATCAGGTTGTCTATCCCAACAGAACTTACCCGCAGCGGGGCCTGACGTGAAATTAAATGCGCAATAGCCACCCATGAATTCATCCGGTGTTGTTGAGGGTTCTGGACATTTACCAGGTTCATCAGCATGTGTAATTGCCATCTTCTCCCTATTGCCTCCATCTCCGACAGTGATATACACAGGACCACATGGATCCAGTGAGTAGTTATAAACTCGATTGGACCTTTCATAGGCATGGACCTGCAAATTGTTGAAAATCAAATGTGGTTAAACCAAGAGGAGACCAATTGGAGACAAGTCAAGGCCGAGTAAGACTAACTCAGGCTAATGAGTCCTAGACAAGTCCTCAGCCGAGCCTTTATACTGGCCTAAAAGATACGTTAGCCGACTCAGTACCATTCTTTTTTTTAGATCATATGTACAAAAACTTGTAAATGATAGAGAGAAAGATATATATCAAAATCTATAAAATTTTAGACTTACATGTCCACTGAAAACTAAGTCAACACCGTATGAGTAGAGCAATTCTTCCATCTCCACCCTCATACACTCAGCTTCTCTATAATGGGCTTTGTAGGTACTGTACCAAGGTGGGTGCCATGTAGCTACCAACCATGGAGTTACTGATCTGTCCACATTAGCCAAATCTCTTTCTAGCCACTTGTATTGATCCCCTGTGTCAGGAAAATTATGCCGTTTCATCATTCAGCATTTAACAAAGATTTATGATACTAAATCTTAATCAATCCTTTATTGAATATTTGAATACAGTTAACTAATGGCAGGGACAAGGTGAGGAAGTACTTTCTGATAAAAAAAAAACGTGAAGAAGTACTTATAGTTGTTAGAAGTACATGATAACACTGGGAGACGAAACATTCTAAATTTAGTATCACATATGCTCCTCAAATGATGAAGACGATTTTAAAATGTATGCAAATCACATTATTTATTACTTATGAGATGATAGTTATAACTACGAAGCAGATCAATGTTTGCTCCAGTATGGCCTAGCCATTGAGATCATACTGGAAGGTGCAGCATGTTCTAAAATGATAAACAAATAAAGTAACCAATAAGCCTTGAGGATGATGTGTGAAACCCAAGGTCAATATTCAAATTTTCATGGAGCCAAAACTCTAGTTTGGTGGACCACCTCCTGGTTATAGGTTTATTCAAAAGGACCAATCAAAGATATCTATGGATCTATGGACTTCACATCTTTACTCCTTCCACTCAGATTTTGGGGTTATTTCCTCTATCAAGTGGTGATCCACCAACTAACTGAATACATACTTTTCGCAGAGAAGATAAATTATGAAAAGTTCATGAGAGAGACTAAAATGTTTTTTCTTTACATCTTTACTACTTCCACTCTGATTTCCGGTTTATATCCTCTATCAAGTGGTGATCCACCAACTTAACTTAATAAATACTTTTCGCAGAGTAGATAAATTATGAAAAGTTAATGAGAGAGACAAAAATGTTTTCTCTCCTATAATGCTGTCCTCTCAGAAACCAAATTGATCGTATTTACAGAGAAATTCTTCTTCAAAACTTCCTAATATTATAAGCCATTTTATCGAGAAAGTATCAGCGATAGGAATTACTATAAAATGTGCAATACAGAAATCTTGTTCATCAACTAAGGCCAAATAGATTTTTTTAAAAAAAAGGGTAAAGTGGAAGACCATAATTTACCTGATTTGGAGTAGGAGATGTAGGCACCAAGCATTATGAAATGTATCCCACCTGCATTGAAGGAATAGTAGAAAGTGGATGGAGATCCACTTTCTTCAGAAGGGAATGCAAATCGAGAACTATAAGCTGCAAATGTCTTGTTTTCAGCTTGTGCTTCTATCTCATGATTCCCTTCTACCACCATTATTGGAACTTTTGATATCAGAGGCTGCATATACCTGAAACAAGCATACACCAGTGGTCATGTACAGAAATATAGAAAAGAATGAACTAGCCATGAACAATTTCTTTAACCAAGCATGCAATTCAACAAAAATGTCACCAAGGTTTCCTTTTTCACCTTCCCCAATAATCCCAACGAGGCTGGTAGGTTTCATGGATTGGAGTATGTGAAAATGAGCACGAGTAGCAGTCGGACCCAGTTCCATTCGTGAGATACAGATTTGCGTAAGTTACATCACCAACCAATAGCACAACATCAGGGTTGTTACTTATCAAGTGACTGATCGTGGAGGTTGTGTTGTATGTAAGGCCCAGATCTCCCACAATTGCAATTCTCTCAGGGTAACTCCTAGGACCAGAAACTGGCATGGTCTTGAAAGAAAGCAGAACACTCATCGCTGGTATAGAAGGATCTCCACAACGATAATAATATTGTGTGCAAGGCTTCAACCCTGTAAGAGGATACAAGGACGGAGATGCATCATTACCAAAACTCTCAAAATCTTCTAATTCTATTAAACTTGAAGAGCATGATAACATAATCAATAATAAGAAAAAAAAAAAAAAAGTCTTATGTTTAAGCATTTTATATGTGACCAACGTATCTCCCTTTTTTGGAGAATAATGTCCAAGATGGATCCTGCTTAAAGAATCAATTCAAAGTTGAGGCACTTCCACTTATACTTCAGCCACAGACTTGTATGTTGAATAAGTATTCAAGTACGGAGGAGAAAAACAAGAATCTTACTCAAACCAAATGGCTGTTACCAATAAACAGCACAAACAAATAGTATCTCAACTTCCATAAAGAGAGAAAAATAAAGCTCTTCGAGTTTTGTAGGTTACAAACATAATCTACAATAGAACAGTCCAATGTAGAATCTGTTGTAAACTCCAACTGCAGAACAAGATTCAAAGTAAGCACGAAAGAACTTCAGCACCAGCAAAGAGGTCCATAGCTAAGTGCATGGCTGGAGCTTCATTTGTGACTCGACGGATTGTAAAGACTAGCTAGAAAATCCAATAAAAGAACAGAATCTCTCCTTAACAGAAACCATGAATCAAATAATCAATAAATTGGACCAGAGACAATCTGTGGTTCCATGGTTCTTGGTTGTGATCAATTTGTGGATTCCTCAATAGTAAGCTTCTCATAGTGTCTTTCCAAAATTCATGCCTTATTAGCCTCCAAGAATGAAAGTTCTAATAAAGGAAAAACTTATGTCATTTGGGTTTTTTTTTTTTTCTCTTTTTCTCCTTTTCTCTATCCCTTTATTTTGTTTTGAGTGTGTGTGCGTGTGTGTATGTGCCTATGAATATTGAAGAGAATCTGCGATGAACATCATTTTAGTCCTCCGTGTCTTTTGTTAGAGAGTACTTTCTCCAGTAAGCAACATCCATTTGCAGCAATTGCCCATGTAACAAATCCCTAAACTATTGATTTGATGTTTCCTGAAGACTTTTTTTTCATTAAAAAGTCTTAAGAATTTTTTTACCAGTTTGAGATTGAGACGTAGCTTGTTGTTAGACATGATTGGAGTTTTCTCTTCTGAAAGAAATCCACGCTTTATCTCTCATTTTCTATTACTGTTAGTTAAAATTAACAGTTTTTGGTTGTTTCTCTCTTTGTCCCCACATTCTCTCATTTATTCTTAGGGTTTTATTGATGTCTTATGACTTGGAAACGGGAAACTATAGATATACATCAGATATTCGTTGTTTTTACTATATAAACACCACAATAAATATTGCAAAACTATCCCAAAATCTTTTAACTTTCTGAAATTTAAAAAACTTTACAGAACATTTTATAACTAGAGTATACAAATTTCGAAAATTATGTAAACCCTAGACCACACAGAAGATTTAAGTGAAATCAACTAAATGTACCTGTGAGACGAACGTGGTGTATAATGCCAGAAGTGTAGTTCTGTAGACCTTCAAAAGGATATAGTTGGTTATAAACAACCGAATGACCGGTAGCTTCATGAAATAATGGAAATCTTAACGTTCCATAACGAACAACACTCGCAACAGTTTTAGGATTTAACGGCTTTATGTTGTTCCCAATCTGGAATTCCCCTGCAAGTTTCATATCGAAAACACACAAATAAGCTTATAATACCATAACTAGAGAATAGAATCACACTTTACTACTAAAATTGCCAGATATTAGCTTCATTCGATGACCAAACAGACCCTTTTACCACAAAAATCTTGTTAGGTTTGGAATTCCACAACGAATTTCAACCCAAAAAAGCAAAAATAAGCTTGGAATAACAGAACAAGTAGCCAATCATGCTTTACTTATAAAATTGCCAGATATTAGCTTCATTGAAGATCAAACACAACCCTTTTATCAAGTATCTTGTTAGTTAGAAATTCCTCGGGGACTTTCAACATGAGAACACACATTAAAAAACAGAACATTTTACGAAGAACCTTATTAGTTTTGGTTCTCCTGGACAAGAAAATCCGGTTGATCGAATAAATGGGTCTACTGCTCATTGATCAAAATTCTAAACTACACCCAAAAACTAACATAACTGCAATTCCAGAATTCCAGCAAAATTTGAAGAGTAAAGGATAAATTAATGAACAGTTTCAAGAACCCTAGTAATTCTAACAAAAAAATTTCTAGTGAGAGAAAAGACCTGTAATCCAAGAGATCCAAACGGAATCATGAGAGACGGAAAGAGTAACAGAGATCTGTTCAGGTTCAAAACCCGTAACATTCCTCTGCACACGAGGATCCGTATCAGGCAAATCAACAGCGTGTCCACGAAAGCTATCATCAAAAGGAACTGTAACAGGATCGAACGGTCCCTCAAGCGTCGTCGGAATATCACCATGGACGAAACCCACAAAGAAATTAAACAACAGAAAAAAAATCATCATCTTCATCATCATCAACATCGATGAAGAAAACAGAGATAGAGAAATCGATAACAACACCATTTGTGTTTACGAGGTTGGATTAGGAATTGAGCTCATCGACAAGTGGAGAGAGAGAGAGACAAAAAAGAGAATTCTAGAGAGAGAAAGAGAGAGAGTTGATGATGATGATGATGGGGGAGGGTTTTTTTTAAATTAAAAAGAGTTTTGAAAGGGATGAAGGAATATTCGCGGGAGTATTCGAACGCCTATATGGGCTTGTTTCTGGCCGTTAACTTAAAATTGAAAGTTCGTTTGTTTATATAGGGGGTGAATGTTTGTCTGGAGCGGCAGTTCTGAGATATTCTCTGTACTAACAAGGTGTCTTGTACACGTGAAGGGCTGTTACTCTGTTAGGGTAGGATTTAAAGTTAGTTGTAGTTGTATAAACATGAAATTAAGCTGGAACCCCAATTCTAGTTATGCTTTAACTTCCCACTCAGCTAACTTTGGCTTTTTAAATGCAACCCAAATTTTTTTTGTCTTTTGTACACATGGCATTTTCAACTCTTTGACTTGTTTTTATTTTATTTTTATTGACATATTTGCCCTTCATTTATTTGGAAAAGGAAGTAATAGAGAGAATTTTAGAGAGAGAATTTTTATAGAGAAAAATAGAGATCGTAGGTGATGGCTAGGGGCTGCCTTCTTCACCATTTTTTCTGGCGAGTTAGATCTGTCGGCAATCACTTCATCCTCTTCTTCACCATCTTCTTCATCTTCATCTTCATCTTCTTCTTCTTCTTCCTCTTTTTCTTCTAGAGAACTAAATGTAATATTTCGGAGGCTTACTAGTAAAGGAAATCATCATCGCCAGCAGCAGCAGCAGCAAACATGCCTGCCGGACACGGTCTCCGTTCTAGAACAAGAGATTTGTTCTTTCGTCCATTCAGGAAGAATGGTTACGTCGACATCAAGGTTAATGGTGCCATCCATAAGGGAATGCCCCACAAGTTCTACCATGGCCGCACTGGCAAGGTCTGGAACGTCACCAAACGTGCTATCGACGTTGAAGTCAACAAGCAGTTTCGTGGAAAGAGACCATCTTCTTCATTTTCTGTTAAAAAAAATAGTATGCAACTGACATGCAAGTAAGATGCAACTGAGATGCAAGTGAGGTGCAACTGAGATGCAAGTGAGGTGCAACTGACATGCAAGTGAGGTGCAAGTGAGGTGTAACTGACATGCAAGTAAGATGCAAGTGAGGTGCAACCGACATGCAAGTGAGATGCAAATGATATGCAAGTGACATGCAACTGATACGCAAGAGACCTGCAAATGACATACAAATGACATGCAAGTGACATGCAACTGATGCAACTGACATGCAACTGATACGCAAGAGACGTGCAAGTGACATGCAAGTGAGGTGCAAGTAAGGTGCAACTGATATATAAGTGAAGTGCAAGTGATATGCAAGTGAGGTGCAATTGATATGCAAGTGAGATGCAAGTGAGGTGCAACTGACATGCAAGTGAGATGCAAATGATATGCAAGTGACATGCAACTGATACGCAAGAGACCTGCAAATGATATGCAACTGACATGCAAATGACATGCAACTGACATGCAACTGATGCAACTGACATGCAAATGATATGCAACTGACATGCAAATGACATGCAAGTGATATGCAACTGATGCAACTGACATGCAACTGATACGCAAGAGACGTGCAAGTGATATGTAAGTGACATGCAAATGACATGCAACTGACATGCAACTGATATGCAAGTGATATGCAACTGACATGCAACTGATATGCAAGTGACATGCAAGTGACGCGCAACTGTGTGAAGTGTTATGCAACTGCGGTGCAAGTAAGATGCAACTGTGTATGGAAGTGTTATGCAACTGTGTTCTTGTGTTTTGAAAAATAAATCGACAACTAATCTAGATAATATCAGATCTGAAATTAAAAGAAATAGAAAACCTAGATCAAAGTAAATATTCAAAAAAAAAACCCTACATCTTCATCTTCATCATCTTCTTCTTCTTATTCTTCTTCTTCTCTATCATCGTCCTCTCATCTTCAACTTTTTCCGGCGAGTTTCCGGCAAGTCGAATCTGCAGATGTGCAGTTCGATCTCTTCTTCCTTCCCTCTTCAAGTTCCTCTCGACTCTCTTTCTCTCCCTTCTTTCTCTCTGTTTTTTCTTTCTCTAGATTTATTTCTTTTAAGGGTAGTTTCGTCTTTTACTGATTTTTGGGTTTTATTTAAAAAACTAATTTTGGGTGGGGTGGAACTTAAATGTAAGCTTAGTATTGGGTTTTTTTCTTATTCTCTCTTGTATAAAACAGTGGCAAAAGTTTTGCTCAAGGCAGGGGCGGACCCAGAAATTTTTTCTACGTGTGCTAATATAAAGTCTCAAAGTGAATAAGATGAGTGCTTTTTTGTAGACCCACATCACATGAGAGTGCATATCACTAATAACTATCCAACTATTTATTGTTTAGTCAAAGATAAGTGGAGTTGACTGCATAACAATAAATTGTTAGATAATTATCGGTGATGTGCACGCTCATGTGGCGTAAGTGTACAAAATAACACTCAGAATAAGATAGATAGTTTAAAGAGAAAATGAATAATAAATAAATTAATATTTGGATCAAAAACTTTTTTGTCACATGCAGACAAATCAGTGATGGCTGGAGAAGGGATTTGCCTTGAGGAATCTACGTAAAATTTTAGTTTTAGACAAATTTAACCTCTTTTTTTAAAGCAGTTGGCAAGTGTACTCGAGTTCTTTGACTGGGTATCTCAACTTAGGTCCACTCAATGTTTGAAGATGACCGTTATAACGGAGTAACGGTAGGGGGCCATTACCATTATAACGGTCGTTATAATGTTTTTGACCTCTAAATGGTGATTTGTGTAAAATTAGAAAACCCATCATAATAACGAAAAATAACAGAAAATAACAGCCATTATAAAGGAAAATAACAGTTTTTGAATTTTTTTTTAAAATGTTAAATATGCTAAAATAATTTTTTTATGTTAAAAAATGACCATAACAATATAACGACATTAAAGTGAAATAACGTAACGGTATATGAGTGTTACCGTTATAACGACCCATTTTTTAAACATTGGGTCCATTAACGAGTTCCCCACTCTCAAGCAGAACTATAAAGAAACTTGAACTACAACTCTCTTTGTTATAGGAATAATGCTAGAACTACTCCCAGGATAACTTCTAAGATGAGTTGGCAAGATCTGCTTCAAACTTGAAAAGTAAAAAAGCAACTTTACACAAGCAGATCTTGCAACCTCATCCTGGGAGTCATCCTGAGAGTCATCCTGGGAGTACTTCTAGCATTATTCTTGTTATAGAATAAGACGATTACAAAATTTGGGGACTGACTCACATAAAACTAGAGTAGTACAACTCTTAAGGTATTTCAAATTAAAAAATTAAGTGAGTTTAAATGAAACATAAGCCAAAATTTAAATTGAAGGACTTATGCAACGTTGGACAATTGGAAACGATTGCTATTATTGGGGCTCCCAGTTATAAGGCACCCCTAAATTTTACAACTTGGTTAGGGGGTGGGTCTGGGGGAGGTTTTCTCATTTTATTTAAAATTTTTTACCCTTCGTTGTAAACCAAAAAACTCCTAAACCTTCCCCAAACACTTTCGACCACAACAACCACGTATGCCAACCTCATCGTTGGCACGACCAATATAACCATGTGGGAGAGAGAAGAGAGAGAAAGAGAAAGATCACGAAGGGAGAAAAGAGATATCAGAGAGAGAAATAGAGACATCAGATAGGGAAACAGTGAGATCGGAGAGGAAGAAAAGAGAGATCAGAGAGGGAGAGAGGAGATATTAGAGAGAGAAACAGAGACATCAAAGAGTGAAATAGAGGGATCGAAGAGCAAAAAAGAAAGAGAGAGAGGAGAAGAAACTATCTTCTCTTTTGCTTTTTTTTTTCTTTTTTTTAATTTTTAAAAAATCCTAAATCTAATATGGTGTTTGTGGTGGCGGCGGCCGTGAGGTTGTGGAGGTAATGGCGGTGAGGTGGTGATGGTGATGGTGAGGTTGGTGGAGTATATTTTTTTTTAGTGGTGGGGTGTATTTTGGTGTTTTGAAAGATGGAGTCCCCCTCACCATATTGGGAGCCCTAATAACATCACTCTTAGAGAAAGTTTGGCAACCAGAAGCACCTCTGCTTCTACTTCTAAAAAAGAAAAAGTGTTTTTGAGAAGTGAATATAAGGAAAAGTTTGTATGGTAAACTATTGACTTATATACATCTAAAAAAATGAGGAGTTATTAGTTGTTGCACGGTACTCGAAGAGAAGCAACTTCTAAGAAGTAGAAAAGCAAAAAAAAATTTGCTAAAAAAAGAAGCAACTTTTTACTTCTAAAAGTCACTTTGAAAAAACATTACCATATAAATGTTTTTGCTTTTTGACTTGTATAAGTCAAAAAATAACTTCTTAAGTGGTTGCCAAATGCCCTCTAAATGAGCTATGAGAAAGGCAAGAAATGATAGTATTGTATGGTACTCCTCTACTAAACAAAAGATGATGCGGTGCTTTCCAATTTATAATATGGTAATTCTTTCTTAACTACACAAGAGATGACATAGTATATCTCAAGTTATTATAGGTCCACCCCCTCGCCTGGTGCTGCAGACGGGCAGAGCCAAGAATTTATTGTTAGGGGCCAACTGTATTTCCACCCCAATTTTTTTTAATAATATAACACTCTATTTATATTTACACCTCATTTACACAGACTTCGTAGGACACACATAAGGGATGATTTTTTATTTTTTTGTGAGATGATCTCTTTATTATGTAGATCACCATACAAAAAATAAATCCTTCCGAGTTTTTTTTAACACCAACAAAAATTAATTTAAATTTTAAGTTTTTAGAATCATCCATTTTACTGATAAAATTTTAACAAACTTTAAAAGAGGTTAGAAAGATTATAAAGAATGATTCTTTGTGAGGATGATCTACATGGTGATAATATAATCCTCATAAAATATCAAATGTTGGGTCATTTTTTATGAGTCCTAGAGCATGGTGTAGACAAGTTGTAAATGTAAGTAAGATGTTACGTCAAGAAGAAGAAGTTGGGTACACATTGGTAAGCTAGGGCCCGGAGGCACCTAGCTCATCAATGTGCACCTGCACAATGCCTTCGGGCTTTAGCCTACCAATGTGGACCTTGCACATTACCAGGTGCCTCCGGGCTATTTTGAGTACGAGTTTGACTCAACAGTGGGGGGAATTAAGGAGACATTAGGTTTGGTGGCCATAAGCAAATGATAGAGGTTATTGGTCGTGGATAGTTCTGCTGATGTGTTCGTGACTATTGGTATATCATGACCATTACACTTCACGAGCATTACTCTATGACCGTTACAATTGGTGTACATTACTAGACTCATTATAGTCAAAATTAAGTGTAATGCTAATTATGTCCATAATTGTGTGTAACATCCGTCATTATACTCATAATTGTATAATGAGTAACTATCGAGAACCCTAAGTATAAATAGAAGACATCTTCTTCTCATTGGACAGCAACTCTCTACGGCATACTTGGGTTCTTACGACTAACTTCTATCTACTCTTTGCTTCCTTCCCCACTAGACCTCTTTGTCTTCTCCTTCACGGTGTAATGAATTCTGAACGGTCATTTACTTGACTTAGGCAGAGTCTCGAAGTCACCTTTCTCAGATTCCATTCTAGTTGGACTCATCCAACTCATCATCCAACCTCCACATCAGCACCTCATAAAAATCATCATCTACATTTTGGCGACTCCATTGGGGAGGTGACTTTTGCTGTAATGTGGAGCCATCAAGACGTGAACGGGACGAAGAAAGCCATCGAGAAACAGATGAAGGGGCTGCGCCTGAAAACCCTGACGTTCACCTTATGAATCCGAACGACACTTCAACTGTCTTTACTCAAACTACAATCCCGAACGATTATTTTGGTGAAGTGGCTAATGTCCTAGCTAAAAGTTAGGCTGAAATAGTTGCTTTAGCGAAAACTCATGTGGAGATTTTGGGATTTATGAAAATACTCAGTGAGCACTTGTTACTGGGGGTTACAATAGTAACTATGCCACTACATAAAGCAAAAGGAGCATCTACATCATCTGATGTGGAAGGCATGACTTCTTCTCTACGGGTAAATTTATAATTTACCCAATCAGCTCCAACCTTCACTTTACCACAGACCCCTCACGTGTATCAAACTCCAAAGCCTTCTTAAAATTACGTAACTAGGGATGAACTACAACTCATATTAAGTTGTTGTACTAAAGAAAATGAACAAGATTTTCTTTTTGATCATCTTCCTCCATATCTGAGTGAACTTCAACAAAGATCGTTCCCAAAAGGTTACATCAGCCCCACTTTCACATTGTATAACGGGGAGGGTAACGCTCGAGAACATGTCCCAAGATTTTTAGAAACACTCGGTGAACACGAGGGTGATTTCGATCTTCAGTTGCGAGAATTTTTTAAGTCGCTTACTAGAAGAGCATACACATGGTATAACAATCTGAAACCGAATAGCATCCACACTTAGAATGAGATGGTAAATTCTTTCTATAAAAGTTCTTTCTTGTACTTGAACATATAACGCTCACAGATCTAAGACTTTTGTTACAAGGTAAAAGTGAGTACTTGAATGATTTTGTAAGAAGATTCTGGAACAAAGCTATAGACTGTCACGAACATGTGGCAGAAGCACATTTAGTAGAAATATGTATTAACAGAATGGCACCCACATATCGTGTGAGAATCTGCGTATCCAGACATTCTCTAAACTATATGAAGCAGTAAAGCGAACAACCACCTCAGCACCCGCTATATTCGAAGACACTTCTTAACAGTTCCATCGCAGAATTCGAAGTCAGATATATATCTTCCATTGTGATACTACCAACTACGTGTATTCCTTTGTTTCTCAATATCATATTTTTTATGTTGCTAATCTAAAGTGTTATTCTCATTTTGTTTGTCACATTACTGTTGTGACTATATCTTAAATTTGGGTAATTTATATAGTAAATAATGATGTATATCATCGACACACTACATAAAATTCGTCATCATAATAGTCACCCGACAACAACATGGAACAAGTTGAATGGTGTTTATACCTCGATGTGCGAAGGCAACTATATCTTAAGCACTCTAAAGAAACTCATCATCATACAAAGTCAAACTAAGTATCCTTATCGGAATAAAAAAAGAAGCATGCATACACTCGAACCTAGTTACACCCTCGTGTCAGTGCTCCTCTCAAGAAAATGATCTTATTATACTTTTAACCTCATTACTTATGCACTTGATTATAAAAGTTGTCGATGTGCCTTCACAAGTCACCCGCGATATACCTGTTCATGTCACCAGTGCTCTTGCTCTTCATTAAAGCTGCAACTTTACCAAAGCTCTTATTCCTCATCAAAGTTCTCTTAGGTATTTTCTGATCACTTTTCATTGATGTCTCCCCACGAGAACATCCTTAGCCTCTTGGCTCCCACATACTTTCGAGCATCATTAATGCCTTCTTACGTGAACATCCCAAGCCTCTGGGCTCACACATGCTTTCAAGTATCTTTAATGTCACCCCACGGGAACATCCTAAGCCTTCGGGTTCATACATGCTTCCGAGCATCTTTAAGGCCTCCAGGTGTCTTTAGCCTCGGGGCTTTCTACAAATACCTCACACCTCTGGGTGTATGTTGTTAGCCTTCGGGCTCTTGCAAACATTATGCATTTACAGATGTCGTTAGCCTCCGGGCTCCTTCATTGCTTAGCACTTATACCTTATGGTATCATGTTCCTCCAGGCACGTATATCATAACAGAGTTCTACAAGTGCTTTCGACCTTGACCTCGACAGTTACAGGCGCCTTTGAGCCCTAACCTCGTTTTTACATATGTATTCAAGCCCTAACCTTGACAATTATAAGCGCATTTGAGCCCTAGTAATGCTCTTATGCACTATCATCCTTATTCATGATATCATCAATCCACCATATAAGCCTATTGCGCTCTTCACTATCTTTAGATGCCCAATGTGAAGGCTCTACCATCCTTCACATTGTGCAGGGGGCTAATGTAGATAGGGGTATTTTAAAATAATCCACATGGCATATGTTGACATGCTACGTTATCATGGACAACTACCACCTCATTCAAAATGCTACATCATCAAGAGTTGCACATCATAAAAATGAGTAACAAATCTTGGTAACTTAACTAAAAAGGTGACGACACCCCACCGGGGCCGAAGGAGCACCTTGCAAAGGCGCCTCCATCAAATGAGCCTTTGCAAAGGCGCCTTCACCAAAGGTGCTTATTGTATAGGCTCCTTCACTAACCTTTCTCAACGTGCACCTGCACATCACCAACTACCGATTTGCACCTTGCACTTTACTACCAATGTGCACCTTGCACATCACCAAGCCTCTTTGCAATGTGCACTTGCACATTACTACCAATGTGCACTTTGCACATCACCAATCACTAATGTACACATTGCACATCACCACCAATGTGCACCTTGCACATCACTACCAATGTGCACCTTGTACTTCACCACCAATATGCACATTGCACATCACTAGGCGCCTCTGGGCCTTAGCTTGTCATTGTGCACCTTACACATCACTAGGTACCTTCGAGCCTTAGTTGGTGTCTCGGGCACTCAATATCTTGAGTACGAGACTGATTCAACCATGGTGGGGATTAATGGGACATTATCTTTGGTAGTCATAAGCAAGCAGAGGTTATTGGTCGTGGGTAAGTCATGCGCAGGTGTATGTGTGTCTTAATAGTTACTGTTGACCTACATTACTCAGCGGCCATTACAATTGATGTGCATTACTCAATGACCGTTACAATATTGATGTGCATTAACTCAACGACCTTTATAATTGGTGTACACTACTACACCCATTATGTTCATAGTTATGTTTAACAGACGTCATTATACTCATAATTGTATAATTTGTAACCACTGAGAACCCCAATATAAATAGAAGACCTCTACCTCTCATTTGGCAGAACAACAATAGAACAACTCTCCACTGCATACTTGGGTATGTGGATGATGATTTTTAGGAGGTGCTGACGTGGAAGTCAGATGATGAGTTGGATGAGTCCAACTAGATTGAGATCTGAGAGAGGTGACTCCGAGACTCTGCCTAAATCAAGTCGATGACCGTTCGGAGTTCGTTATGCTGTGGAAGAGGAGATAGGGAGGCCTAGCGGGGAAGGAAAAAAAGAGTAGATAGAGGTTGGCTACAAGAACCCAAGTATTCACCGAAGTGTTATCCTATCAAATGAGATGTAGAGGTCTTTTATTTATACTTGGGGTTCTCGACGATTACTCATCATACAATTCTGAGCATAATGACATCTGTTACATGCAATTATGAACATAATTGGTGTAGTAATGTACACCAATTATAACGGTTATTGAGTACTGCACATCAATATCGTAACGGTCATTGAGTAATGCACATCAATTATAACGGTCGCAGAGTAATATAGGACAACAGTATATGTTAAGACACACATACACCTCAATTGATGTGCATTACTTTACGACCATTACAATTGATGTGCATTATTCAATGACCGTTACGATATTGATGTGCATTACTCAATAACCGTTATAATTGGTGTACATTACTACACCAATTATGTTCATAATTGTGTGTAACAGATGTCATTATGCTCAGAATTGTATGATGAGTAACCGTCGAGAACCCCAAGTATGAATAAAAGACCTCTACCTCTCATTTAGTAGGATAACACTTCAGTGAATACTTGGGCTCTTGCATCTAACCTCTATCTACTCTTTTCTTCCTTCCCCACTAGGCCTCCCTATCTCTTCTTCTACGGCATAACGAACTCCAAACGGTCATCGACTTGATTCAGGCAGAGTCTCGGAGTCACCTCTCTCAGATCTCAATCTAGTTGGACTCATCCAACTCATCATCTGACTTCCACGTCAGCACCTCCTAAAAATCATCATCTACATACCCACACATGCATTGGATAGTTGTTCTATTGTTTTTCTATCAAATGAGAGGTAGAGGTCTTCAATTTATATTTGGGATTATCGGCCATTACGAATTATACAATTACGAACATAATGGCGTCTGTTACATGTAATTATGAATATAATGGGTGTAGTCGTGTACACCAATTATAAAGGTCGTTGAGTAATGCACATCAATATCGTAATGTTCATTGAGTAATGCCCATCTATTGTAACAGTTGTGGAGTAATGTAGGTCAACAACAACTGTTAAGACACACATACACCTCAGCATGACTTACCCACGACCAATAACCTCTGTTTACTTATGGCCACCAAAACTAATGTCCCATTAATCCCCCCACGGTTGAATTAGTCTCGTACTCAAGATATAGAGTGCTTGAGACGCCAACTAAGACTCGAAGGTACCTAGTGATGTGCAAGGTGCACAATGACAAGCTAAGGCCCGGAGGCGCCTAGTGATGTGCAATGTGCATATTAGTTGTGAAGTACAAGGTGCACATTGGTAGTGATGTGCAAGTTGCACATTGGTGGTGATGTGCAATGTGCACATTAGTGATTAATGATGTGCAAGGTGCACATTGGAGAAAGGCTTAGTGATGTGCAAAGTGCATATTGGTAGTAATATGCAAGTGCACATTGCAAAGCGACTTGGTGATGTGCAAGGTGCACATTGGTAGTAATTTGCAAGTGCATAGTGCAAAGAAGCTTGGTAATGTGTGAGTTGCAAATTGGAGAAAGGCTAGGTGATGTGCAAGGTGCACATTGGAGAAAGGCTTAGTGATGTGCAAAGTGCACATTGGTAGTAATGTGCAAGTGCACATTGCAAAGCGACTTGGTGATGTGCAAAGTGCACATTGGTAATAATGTGCAAGTGCACATTGCAAAGCGACTTGGTGATGTGCAAGGTGCACATTGGTAGTAATGTGCAAGTGCACAGTGTAAAGAAGCTTGGTAATATGCGAGGTGCACATTGGAGAAATGCTAGGTGATGTGCAAGGTACACATTGGAAAAAGCCTAAGGACCATAGGTGGTTAGATTCATTATTGACCAAAATAGAGGTTTTTCAGAGCTCAAAATGTTTTAAAAAGAAAATTCTGAAAAATTAGCTTAGTAGTTTCGAAACCGCCCTGTTGGTTTTGATACCAAAACTCATCTGTTCATCAGATTAGTTTTGGTTTCGATACCAACTTTGCGCTTTCGAAACCGCTTCAAAAAGTTGTTTCCAGGGCACTTTTGGTTTCGATACCAGATGAATTGGTATGATACCAAAGACTGTTTTGGTAACATATGACTTTTGGTATCGATACATCCCTCTCGGTATCGATACCATCTGCTTATTGTTTTCAACAGATGCTTTACGCTTTCGAAACCGTGTTTATGGTATCGAAAGCGTCGCCCAGATCCGCGAATCTGGGCTATTTTTTAGAGCTGGAAAGTGCCTTATATGAGTTATTTCTTACTATTCTTGTTTTGGGAAGAACATGGAAGCGTGGGAAACAACTTTTAGTGGGTGTGGGTGTCAAGATTAGATTTAAGAACATCACTTATTACTAATCGTGTGTTCTAGATCTAGACCTAGAAATGCACTCATTACACTTAGTGCATTTCAGATCTATGTCTAAAATTCACCATTATAAATGGAGTTGATTCATTCATGTTTAAATCAACCAATCACCTTATACCTTAATAAGTTTTCGGAGAGCTTCAACTCTATATCCTTAGTTTCCAAACTTGTTAAAACTTGGTTTTATTCTTCCAACTTTAAACTAAAAACTCTGTTTTTGTGTGCTGGTAGATTTTCAGTGGTTGAGCTTGGAAGTGACAAGCTCGTGGTGAAATACTTGAGGAGTCAAGTATTGGTTCAAGGTGTGGGACTTACGGAGTTCAAGTTGGAGACGCATCAAGGTCTACTAAAAGGCAAATTCGTGGAGTTTGAATTCATGGAAGAACTGTACACCGTAACTGTTGGAGAGGGAGTCGTAATTCATGTCAATCGAGTGGTAAATCGATTTGTAAGTTTTCAATAACTTTTAGTCGATCATTTCTGGACTAGGTCCCAGAGTTTTTCCCAGATTGGGTTTTCTCGTAAATAAAATCTCTTGTGTATTTTTTCATAACTATTATGAGATTGAAATATTCGATTCTTGTTCTTAATTCCGCATATTAAGAATCGGATAAGTCAATACTTTTGATTAAAGATTTTAGTTTTGTTCTTTATCACCTGTTTAATTTTTATTAGGTGATTGTGTGATCCTTAACCCTAGTCATATTGACATACGGTTAATCCAACTAAATCGTAGGGCATTAATTTAGACTTTCAATTGGTATCAGAGCAGGTTCACTTGTTGGGTTTAACAACCTGAGTATGATCCCTATTGAGACTAAATGGATTCACAAAGAGAGGGTAGTGCTGTAAACAAACTATCATTATTCAATGACTATCCTTATTGGAAAGCTAGAATGAGGGCTTTCCTCAAGTCCTTAGACCAAAGAGTTTGGAGAACTGTAGAAGTCGCTTGGTCTCCTCCTACTATGATAACTGGTACCGGAGACAACTCTAGAGAAGTTCCTAAACCAGAAGACTAATGGACTACCGATGAGACTGAGGCTGCTACAAGAAATAGTAAAGCTCTCAATGCCATCTATGCTGCTGTAATGGATGACAAATTTCGTCGTATATCTAATTGGGAAGTAGCAAAAGAGGCATGGGACATTTAAATGGTAACCCATGAAGGTACTAGGATTGTTAGAATAGCAAAACTTTAAATGTTAACTACCCAATTTGAAACTATTAGAATTGATGATAATGAAACCTTTGATAAATTTTATGCCAAATTGAATGACATTGTCAACAACTCTTTTGGTTTGGGTGAAGTTATGTTTAACTCCAAAATAGTTCGTAAGGTTTTGAGATCTCTTTTCGAGAGATTTTAAGCCAAAGTTACGGCTATTAAGGAGAGTAAAGATATTGATGATATTCTCCCTAAAGAACTTGCAGGGAATTTAAGGACATTTGAGGTTAGTTTCAAATCTTCAAGGAAATCAAAGAATATTGCTTTTACGGCCTCAAGAAGCTCTAAGGAAGAAAATGACTTCTTAAGTGATGAAGAAATGGCTCTTCTCACAAGACAATTCAAGAGTTTCTTGAAGAACAAAAAAAGAAGTTTCAAAAACCAAGGTTTGGCTCATCTTCCAAAATAAGGCCGCATGAGAAATTCAAGAATTTTGATAAAACGTTTGAGAAGAAGAACTCCACAGAAGTTCAATGCTTCAAATGTTATGGCCTTAGACACATGGCTAATGATTGTCCAAACAAAGCTCCAGCCAAAGCTAAGAAAGCAATGAAGGTTACACTTGACGACTCCGACTCATCCTCCAATACTAGTAAGTCTAGTGATGAAGAAAAGGAGAAAATAACTGCTACTCTCTCTCAAATATTCAGAAATGCTGACATTTCTAGTGAACATGAAGAGATTGATGAAGAAATAGACCATGATCAAGTTGTAATTGTGTGCAAATCTCCTCAAAAAGAGCATGGATCTATCCAAGGAGAACAAAGTGTTGAATGAGAAGTTGACATTCATGCAAACTGAAGGGGATGAAACCATGATCAAGTTGTAAGAAAGTTCCATCGAAACAAAGCAACTTGAAGAAGAGATTTCAAGGCTACTTATCAAGATTAACTCTCTTGAGTTGGATCAGAAAAAAGCCTTAGATTGAAATAAGTCTCTTGATTCCACACTTGCTACAACTAAGAGGGACTTGATCTCATCAAATGACTTGTTAGATAAATTCAATCATGGTTCTAATTTTATATCTAACTTGTTGAAAGCAGCCACAACTGCAAATGATAAGAAGGGATTAGGTTATGATGCTACAACAAGTTCCAACTCATCACAAGGAACAAAGTTTGTGAAATCCAAAGAGCAACATGTCCAAAAGATCCTTCCAAAGAGCACATCCACTTAAGCTAGCAAAAATCTGGGTAAGGCAAAATGTACTTATTTTGCTAAAATTTGTTCATATTGTGACATTTTAGGTCACTTGCAAAATACTTGCAAATTTTATATAGAAGATGCTTTCAATAAACAAAGAAAAGTAAATCTTCTCTATCAATACAAAGAATTACAAGCAAAAGAAAGGAACATATCCGGTGAGATCTTAAAGCTCACAAAGAGTACATAAGGTAATGTACCCAAAGGTAAAACTCCTTACAACCTAAAAGAGGAACCAACTAAATCCAAGGTAGTTGTTCCTAAGACCACTAAACCCACCCAAGACAATACAAAAGAAAAATCTGTTTGGGTTAAGAAGGGTGAGTTGAAGGCTAATGTTGATTTAATTGCCTATAAAGCATGTAACTCACTTGATTGGTTTCTTGATAGTGGTTGTAGCAGGCACATGACTGGTGACAAATCATGCTTTAGTCACTTCAAAAGTCAAGATGGAGGAGTTGTAACATTTGGTGACGGTAGCACCGCCTATGTCAAAGGTAAAGGTACGATTAAGTTACCCGGTGTACAGAAAATCAAAGTTGTACTCTATGTAAAAGGTATGAAAGCTAACCTTCTAAGTATTAGTCAAATTTGTGACTTCAACCATTCAGTGAAATTTATTTCTAATTGCTGTGAAATCATGAATGGTGATGGTAAATGTATTATAATTGGTAGGAGATCTAGTAGCAACTGTTACATGATTGATGCATCTCCTAACCTTACATGCAATTTGTCTAAACTTGATGTTACTCACCTATGACACTAAAGACTAGGTCATGTCAACTTTAAAGACCTAGCAAAGATCGCTAACAAAGAGTTAGTTCATGGGCTGCCTGAGGTAAGTAAGACCATTGATGGAATTTGTGGACCATGCCAAAAGGGTAAACAAACAAGAAGTCTACATAAACCATCAAATAATATTGTAACCACCAAACCATTAGTGGAAAATGATATATACTTGTCATGGTAGATGATTTTTCTAGATATACTTGGACTACGTTTCTTATAAAAAAATCTGACACTTTGGAAGAATTTTTTATTATATACCAGAGAATTTAAAATGAGCAAGAATGTAAAATCAAACGGATTAGGAGTGATCGTGATACCAAATTCAAGGATTCAAAAGTTGAAGTCTTTTGTGATAAAAATGGCATAAAGCATGAATTTTCTGCACCCATAACTCCTCAACAAAATGGGGTAGCTGAAAGGAAGAGTCGTGTTATTCAAGAAATGGCTAGAGTGCTTTTGCATAGCAAAGATCTAGCACAAAGATTTTAGGGTGAAGCTGTCTTTACTGCATATTACTTGGCTAACCGAGTGTATGTAAGAGCCAAAACTCTCAATACCCCTCATGAACTTTGGTTTGGTAAAAAACTAAATTTAAGTTACCTTCGTTGGTAGTCTATGCTACATCCTTAGGGATAGAGAAAATGCTAGAAAATTTGACTCCAAAAGTGATGAAGGAATCTTCATTGGGTGCACTTTGGATAGTCGGGCTTTTCGTGTCTACAACAAAAGGACCAAAACTATCATGGAATCTATTAATGTTGTTATTAATGATTTTAACACCTCTTCATCTTCAGATGCATCCGAAGTTGATAATCTTGTCGAAGATAAAATAGCAAAAATTTAACATGGTTCAGTTAATGATGATGAAGCATCTACTTCATAAGACCCAATGGTTGAACATGCCACTCCACAAACCTTGACCACCAATAGCCAAGAAGTTCAACCTAGAAGTTCATCCTAAGAACATCCAACCACTTGGGCTCAAAGATTACACAATCCCGATGAAATCATTGGAGGGATTGAAACTAGTGTTCAAACTAGGAGAGAAGTTCAAAATATTGTAAATTATGTATGTTATGTTTCCATGTATAAACCTACTAATGTGGTTGATGCCTTGTATGATGAAAATTGGATACAAGAAATGCAAGACAAGCTTGGCCAATTCACGAGGTAAGAAGTGTGGACTCTTGTACCTCGTCCCAAGAATACTAATGTCATTAATACCAAATGGATCTTCAAGAAAAAATCTGATAAATTTGGTACCGTTGTGAGAAACAAGGCTAGACTTGTAGCACAAGGGGTTTCTCAAATTGAAGGTGTAGACTTTGATGAAACCTTTGCTCTAGTTGCAAGACTAGAGTCTATAAGGTTACTATTGGCAGTTGCTTGCCATTTAAAGTTCAAACTCTTCCAAATGGATGTCAAAACTGCTTTTTTAAATGGAATCCTACAAGAAAAAGTATTTGTAGAGCAACCAAAACGATTTGAAGATCCCACCAATCCTAATCATGTCTACCGGTTAAAGAAAGCCCTTTATGGTTTAAAATAAGCTCCAAGAGTATGGTATGATAGATTGGCTACCTTTCTTCTTAGAAAAGAATTTTCAAGATGAGGAGCTGATAAAACCATTTTTATTAAATAGGCTAGAAATGATGTTCTTGTTGCTCAAATCCATGTAGATGACATAGTATTTAGTTCTACCTCAACTAAATAAGCTGAAACATTCTCAAGACTTATGAGTAAGGAATTTGAAATGAGTATGGTTGGAGAACTAACCTTCTTTCTTGTATTACAGGTTAAGCAACAAAAGGATGGGATATTTATATCTCAATCAAAATATGCCAAGGATCTTGTAAAGAAGTTTGGCTTGGAATCTGCAAACGAAGCTCGCACATCGATAGGAACCACTACCAAGTTAGACTTAGCTGGACAGGAAGTAGACCAAAAATAATATAGAAGCATGATAGGGAGTCTTCTTTATCTTGCAGCTAGTCGTCCTTATATTTCTTTTAGTGTAGGTGCTTGTGCTCGCTATCAAGCAAAACCTAAAGAGTCACACTTAACTGCAGTCAAACGAATTATTCGTTATGTTAAGGGAACTCTTGGATTTGGCTTGTGGTACACAAATGACACAAATTCTGAAATAGTGGGCTATCCTGATGCAGATTGGGAAGGCAATGTTGATAACAGGAAAGTACTTCAGGAGGCTGCTACTTTGTTGGACACAACTTAGTTGCATGGCAAAGTAAGAAACAAAATTCCCAATCCTTGTCAACTGCTGAAGCAGAATACATTGATGCAGGCTCGTGTTGCACTCAATTGTTATGGATGAAACAAATGTTGTCTGATTACGGCATTGAAAATGATATTATGACTGTGCTTTGTGATAATACCAGTGCTATTGATATTGCTAGAAATCCAGTGCAACACTCTAGGACTAAACACATAGACATAAGATATCACTTCATTCGTAACTTAGTTGAAAGCAAGGTAATTTATCTTGAGTTTGTTCCTACTGAGAAATACTCTTAGGTTTGAACTCCTTAGAAGATCTATTGGTGTGGTTATTGTCAACTAGTTGTTCTCATCTCATTCCTTCCCTGGTTTTGCATTGCATATCTCTTTGGGTTGGAGAGTGAGTTTTAATTATTAGTTTGCTTTTAAAAACTCTGCATTCTAATTATGATGTGTTCATAAATGTTCTTCTTGTTGCAATTGACTATTGTTTATAGAATACTTGAACATTTAAGAGATTTCACAGATTTGATTTATTTTACCTTATTTTGATATAGCCTGTGAATCTCTTCATTAAATCCACATACTCCATTGACTGATCTATTGTTTCTTGTGCACATAAGGAGTCTCTTGAGTAAGTGTAATTTTATCCTAGTTGGATCATTAGATAAGTGTTGAAAATAAATCTTATGATTCATTGATGAACTGAACCTACTGGTTGGACTATCTCTTTTAGGTCGGTATATTTGATGAAGTACAAAATTACTTTATAATATCTTGTTTTATCTTCACCAAAACAGTAAGCTCTCGTAAAAGATTTTTGAGCTTGGTGACAACACCAAAAGAGTGAGTTTTCGTAAAAAATATTAAACTCGGTTTTTGAACATAAAAAAGAGTGAGATCCCGCAAAAAGATTGGGAACTCGATGTTCATTTTTCCTTCATTATGACCTCATAGTAATCTACCTGGTTTCAATATGGGTACTTTCTTGGTTGTGTCTCCTCAGACAAGAGATGCTTGCAAGTTCAAGGAAAATATTGGGATCTGATTGGTGATCTATGCCTCATACAATTGAGTACCTCAAAATTCTCTTATTATACTCAAATATGAAGGTCTTTTATAGGTTGCTGTGTGAGGTGGTTCTTTTATGCTAGGTAAGGTTCAGATTTGAAGAAATCGGTAATATGGACAACCTTGTCTTATTTTCTTTTTAGGATGATCTCACATAATGAAATTGTTCTCTCATCACACACACACACACATGGATCAAAATTGTGATAATTGTGGTGATATTTGTTTGAGAACTAGCAAGGCTATGCTAAAATAAGGTCTAGCAAAATCATGTTTACATAAATCCATTGTGATTGTATTATATTGATGATAGTCTTGGTAAACCTGTTGATCACATAAAAGCACTCATTTTTGCCAAAAATGATTTACACATAAGGAAGTGTGTTTTTAAGTGATTTTCAAATCATATTCTTACATTGAGCATACTAATTAATGATTAATTAAGCCGAAGATTTCTTTTAAAAAATTTTCTCCTTTTCTGGGTTCGGTATCGATACCACCCAACGGGTATTGAAACCAGTTTTTTGGATTGTATCCAGATCTGTTTTGGTTTCGAAGGCGGTTAGGACGCTCTCGATACCGTCCTGTGGTTCCAGGACAATTTTGCAATCGATAGCGCTAATAACGCTATCGATTACGGTTGATTCAAAAACCAACAGATAAGTTTTAGTATCGATACCGCTTTCACGGTATCGATAGCAGTTGGTTCAAAAACCAATAGATAAGGTTTGGTATCGATACCGCTTTTACGGTATCGATTGCGCCGCGGGTTTTGGGGTTTTAAGTATCAATTTAGGGTTTTTATTTCTCATTTTCACTTTACGGTATCGAAACCCTATTTTTTCTCACCCATTCCGCTCCAAACCATCGAAGGAAATCGATTTTAGGGCATTTGATCTTGATTATTGACCGATTTCATTGGGTGTTCTTGGATCTTCACATGGTCGTGCTTTTTCCTTTGTCTTTTGCATCACAATGACCAAAGGCAAGAGACCTTCAACCGGGAAGACTCCCAAAATTATGGCTTCCAAGAAAGCCAAACTTTCTCCCTCCTATGTTGTTGATCTTGAAACAAGGGAGAAGTTCTCATCCGACAATTGTCATAGGCTTTACATTGAACATTTCAAATCTCAAAGCCTTGTTATAGAACTAGAAATTCATTTTGATCCTCACAATGATATCTTCTCTTCTTTGAAAAACTTGTTGGACTATAAGGTTTGGGGGAAGTTGTTCCAAGTAGAAGGCAAAGCCTACCCTCACTTGTCAAAAATTTTTACTCCAATTTTAGGACATTGACAGGGATATTCCCTATTTTGACACCATGGTTAGTGGAAAGGTTTTCTTTGTGATCTCCACTCTTATAGCTTCTCTTCTAGGCATAGTAGAAGATGAAAATGCTATTTCTTGGCCTCCCGAGCCTGATTCGGATGTTGAGTACTCTCCTTTATATGAGGAGATTGCTGTAGAGCTATGTAGTCGCCAGTTTAGCTGGATGAAAAAATTCCCTAGCAAACATTGTTCCCTTCGCATTCAAATGTTGGTCAAGATTGCCGCTACCAATTTATTCCCGTGTAAAGGGAATACAAGCTTTTATAGTGAACGCATCGCGGAGTTCTTGTACCACCTATGTCGGAGCACCCCCATCGTCATGTCTGAGTTTATAGTACTACAGATGATTTGGATTCATGAGGATTCTTCTCAGAACCACTCACTTCCCTTTCCGTGCTTAATTTCCTAGATTCTGGATCATGAGAAGATTAAGGTTCCGGCGACTGAACCATTCATGGAGCCTATGCGTCCACTTGGCGCTGCTATAGTTAATCGTAGTCTAGGTCACCTTAAGGGCAAAGCTCCTGCTGTTCCTCCTGTTGATCCCCCTGCTGCTCCTCCTGCTACATCACAGAGTGCCTCTTCTAGAGCTGTTAGGAGAGAAATTAGGTGCCAGGCACTCCAAGAGCAGCTAAGGCAGTCAACACCACCTTGGCGTACATGAGGGCTCTCGCTCTAATCATCAACGCCATTGCAGTCAAGCTAGGAGTTGAAGGAGCAACTCTCTTACTTGAAGAGGAGTGCTCCAAGTCAAGCCATGATCGCCCTCTTGAACCAGAAGATGATGGGAAATCTTCTGAGAGTTCTTCTCTCAACGGGGATGATGAGGAGATGCCAGGATCTGGTGATGATGATGGGGATGATAGTGGTGATGATGATGATACTATTGATGGTGATGATGATCATTTTGGGATGGCTGCCTCTATTGATATTCCTGTTTAGAATTTTTTCTTTTCTTTTTGGATTGAACTAGTTTCTTTTTATTCCTTTACAATAGATATCTTTATTATCCTTTAAATACATGAATATTTTTGTATGGATGGATGATATGGTTTCTATGTAACTGTTTCCTTTCTTCCTCTTTGTGAATACTTATTATCTCTTGCAGGATAGTGTTTCCCACCTTTGTCTATTTCTGACAAAAAGGAGGAGAAGTGATTATTACTATAAATGATTTATACAGTAGATATATGTTTATGGGGGGAGAGAACTCATGAGTTCATTCTCATAGGGCGAGAGAGAATGAATTTAACAGGGTATTATTTTGTTGAAACTATATTCTACCCTATGGTTGGTATGAGTTTGCATTTTTGCAGGAAACACAAGAAAGACAACTCTTAGTGACATGGTGCCTATATTATGGGGGAGTTTGTGTCTTTCTATTTATTGTTTGAGTACATTGTAAGAGAAAGTGTTTTTATAAATTGAGAAGTTTTATTTTTTCTCTTATGTATATTTTTTGCCACGAAATTGACAAAGAGGGAGATTGAAAGGTCCATGAGTTTTCTCATATATTGTTTGTTGAATTTCGTGTCAAAAGTTAAACTCAAGAAGGTCAATGTAACTTGAGTTAGAGTTAGTGAGTCTCAGTTTGTATTAGATTGATGGAAAGACTCCAAGAAGCTAAACTCATCACCGAAAAATATCTTAGGATGGTAAGTGGCTTAGATACCTAAGGACCATAGGTGGTTAGTTTCATTATTAACCAAAATAAGATTTTTTCAGAGCTCAAAATGTTTTAAAAAGAAAAATTCTGAAAAATTAGCTTAGTGGTTTCGAAACCGCCTTGTTGGTTTCGATACCAAAACTCATCTGTTTATCAGATTAGTTTTGGTTTCGATACCAACTTTGCGCTTTCGAAACTGCTTCAAAAAGTTATCTCCAGGACACTTTTGGTTTCAATACCAGATGAATTGGTATCGATACCAAAGACTGTTTTGGTAACATATGACTTTTGGTACCGATACCGCTTTCTCGGTACCGACACCATCTGCTTATTGTTTTCAATAGATGCTTTACGCTTTCGAAACCGTGTTTACAGTATCGAAAGCATCGCCTAGATCCGCGAATCTGGGCTTTTTTTAGAGCAGGAAAGTGCGTTATATGAGTTATTTCTCGCCATTCTTATTTTGGGAAGAACATGGAAGCGTCGGAAATAACTTTTAGTGGGTGATGGTGTCATAGATTATATCTAAAAATATCACTTATTACTAATGGTGTGTTCCAGATCTAGATCCAGAAATGCACTCATTACACTTAGTGCATTTCAGATCTATATCTAGAATTCACCATTATAAATGAAGTTGATTCATTCATGTTTAAATCAACCAATCACCTTATACCTTAACAGGTTTTTGGAGAGCTTTAACTCTATATCCTTAGTTTCTAAACTTGTTAAAACTTAGTTCTATTCTTCCCACTTTAAACTAAAAACTCTGTTTTTATGTGCCGGTGGATTTCCGGTGGTTGAGCTTGGAAGTGACAAGCTCGTGGTGAAATACTTGAGGAGTCAAGTATTGGTTTAAGGTGCGGGACTTACGGAGTTCAAGTTGGAGACGCATCAAGGTTTACTAAAAGGTAAATTCGTGGAGTTCGAATTTGTTCAGGGACTGTACACCGTAACTGTTAGAGCATAGAGGGAGTCGTAATTCGTGTCCATCTAGTGGTAAATCGGTTTGTAAGTTTTCAATAACTTTTAGTGGATCATTTTAGACTAGGTCCTAGGGTTATTCCTAGTTTGGATTTCCTCGTAAACAAAATCTCTTGTGCATATTTTCATAACTGTTATGAGATTGAAATATTCGATTCTTGTTCTTAATTCCGCATATTAAGAATCGGATTAGTCAATCCTCTTGATTAGAGATTTTAGTTTTGTTCTTTATCACCTATTTAATTTTTATTAGGTGATTGTGTGATCCTTAACCTCAGTCATATTGACATACGGTTAATCCAACTAAGCCGTAGGGCATTTAGACTTTCAGTTTCTCGTGTAAAAATAAATATTTTTTTTAATTTTTTTTAAATCTTACTGAAAATCATTTTTTATTTTTTCTTTAAAAAAAAGATTGGGCAGCTTTTGAAATAACACCAACATCAAGCGGTATCTCGAAGTCCGCCTAGCCTAGTCACACTCTGAGATACCACCTGATGCTGGGCATTATCTCAAAGGCAGGCCATTTTTTTTCCTCTACATTTGGACTATGGCTAGAGTGTGGGTTTCATTGTATATTTTTATTTCTTACACAACCAAAATAGACAATCAAGATTGTGGATGCTCTAATGAACGCGCGATTCAAAATACACCCTTCAATTTTTTTAAGGTAATAGACATGGTCCACCGTTCCCTCTCGAATATTACATTACCTTGCACCCATGCTAAGCACGGGCGATATTTGAAAAAAGAAAAGAAGAAAAGAATAATATGATATATTAAATAACATAAATCAAATTATAAATAATTTCTATGACTAAAATAGTTTACCTAATTTAAATAAAATATCTAATCTAATTGTAAATAATTTAATTTAATGACTAAATTTTTTATATAAATATTTATTATTTTAAATAATGGTCAAAGGTTTAATTATGAAATGAAGACCCCATTTAAAAGTTATTAAAATTTGTAATTTATTAGAGAGTAGTGCATTTGTTAACATATAGAAAAAGTTAAGTGGAGAGAGAAATTTAGAGAAATGATCAATTGTTTAGAGTTAAAAAGAGTGAAAAATTAAATAAAGAGAGGCACGCTTTGGGGAGCAAAATTAGTTAGATTTTAAGTGGGAGAGAATTTTAAGAAGAGTATTAGGTAGTTAGAGGCATTTAAGGAAAATAAATTATTTTAAAGGGAGTTATTGGGAGGAGAATAATAAAACCTCCTTGTAGAAAAGACTGTGGGTTGTAGAGCTTGTGAGTCATATAGAAGGACAATAATAAAAACTTTCACCTAAGAGCAGGGGTTTTAAAAACACCGGGGCTAATTATTATTATTATTATTATTATTATTATTATTATTATTATTATTATTATTATTATTATTATTATTATTATTATTATTATTATTATATATGTATATATATATGACCTATTGAAAAGGTTTTGAGATGTGAAAAACAAGGATGACCAGATAGATATATGTCTAGGATATATATTATATAGAAGTGCTAGGATATGCTTGCATTGTTATTCTTACAACGAGTTTACACATAGGTTTGTAAGGCTTAACATGGAGATGACCAAAGGGGTGATTTTGGGTAAAGAGTTCTCCTCACCATGTAGATTATTTTCACCAAAAATCGATAAGTCCATGCCAAAAAAAAGGGTTAATTTAATTTAGCCCCCCAAAGTTAATGTTCATGTTAACATACCCTCCTGAAAAATGTTGTAATTAGCTTACCCCCTTGACTTCACGGTTTCTGTCACTTGATTGTCTAAACGGGCGTGTGCTTTTTGCACGTTATTATTTTTTACCAAAAAACTCATCACGTGCTAAAAGCATGAACTCTTAAAAGTATTTTTTGCAAAATACCTAAAGTGCCCTAATTCTACCAATCACCACTGTCTCTATCTTTCCCCAATTAAAGTTTTAGACGTTCAGTAATGCGGAAAGAGATATAAGCAGAGAAGAAGGGAGAGAGGATTGCAGAGTAAGAGAGAGAGGGTGTGTTTCCAATTACCTAAAATTGAAGGTTTGATTTGCAAAGAAATCAATCATCTTCTTTCTCGCTAGATCAGATGCAATCCCCCATTAACTTACATTTTCTTCCTCTCCATTTTTTTCTCTTTTAGTCCTCTATTGAGAGACGTTTCGTTTCACTCCTTCACTTTCTCTCTCAGACTGCCCCAACCTAAAAAAAACCAGCAAAAAAAACATTTCACAGCTCCAAACTATTTTGATTGACTCACAAGTAGTTGTCAAATCATGAATCGCAATAGTATAAGTAGAAGTGATGATCAAAATCATATCAAAGTAAGAAGAAAATATTAATTTAAATGTTGGATGAGGTATGCTCTCTGTTTTATTGTTGGCTAATTAATCAATTAATTAATTGGTATATGTTGAGTGAGAAAGTGAAAGAGAGAAAGAAAGGTCCGCTAATGGTGGGCTGAATTAAATCTAGTCTTTCCTAGTCTTGTTAATGCATTCCCCATCTTCTTAGTTTAGGAATTAGAAGAAGAACAGTTGAACAATTGAACTATCCAAGGTTTAGGATTAAGATTTGGGTCTGATAACTGGTGCACAACTTGTTGGATTTTAGAGAGAGAAAGTAGGAAAATAAGTAAGAGTTATATCCTATCTGTTGGATTATAGCTTTAGGTCTTGACCGTTAGATTGTAGTTAGATGGGATGGGTAATTGAGGTTAGTTTGGGTATTAAAAAGTAGGACTTTTAAGTAAATCACGTGTTTAGCACGTGATGGGTTTTTGGTAAAAAATAATAACGTGCGAAACACACGTGCCCATTTTGACGGTCAAGTGATAGAAACCATAAAGTCAAGAGGGTAAGCTAATTACGACATTTTTGAGGGGGCATATTAACATGACCATTAATTTTGGGGGGTAAATTAAATTAACCCAAAAATATAATCCCATCATTCAGTGCTTGGAAATCAATAGTGATTGAGTTAGTTATTTTATTGTCAATTACAATGAATAGATGATGGGGTTATCAGATTTAGGATGAGCTAATTTTCAATGAGGATGATCTACATAGTGAAGAGAATATTCTCATCCAAAATCATCATTTGGTTCATCTCACTATCGATCTAAAAATTTAATGTATTTAAAATGAGTGATGTTATTGACACTTAAGTTTTTTATGGGTTGTATCCTATGCTCAGGGGTAATCCTATTTTTATCATTTCTATCCTCATAGTTTGTGATGGATATCTAATATTTTTTTAACTATTGAAACAAAAGTAACTACTTATTGTCATTCCTATAAACGGGGCCCTATATACTAATATTGAAACAAAAGTAACTACTTAATATTTTTTTATTAAATTACGATAATATAACACATTATAATAGGATCAACCATAATTAAGTTCTTCTACGATATCCAGATCAAAGCCAACGCCTACTATTATTCTTTAAACACTCTCATAACAATGACGGACTACCTAAGAAAGTAGAGAAAATATAATAACTTAAAGATTATATTTTTTGCATTTTTAGCTGCAAAATGTCCAATTAAACTTGCATAATCGAGAATCACTTACAACAGGTCCTCAGTGGTTTAAATTCTAATGAGTGCGTGTTCTACTTAATCAATCCTTCATAAGAATTTAAGTTTTGTAAATTGGTGTTTTAAAAATTATAGAGATGACATAATTTTATCGAATATGACATAGAGAGGATTTTTAGCTTTCTAGTGTTTGGGTTCTTTTATTATCAAAGAAAACACACTTTGGTGAAAGATGAAAAAAAATAGTAATTTTAGTAAGTTGTTTGGTAGGTTTTTTTTAATTAGGAGTATTTTAGCTTATAAAGTAACTTTTAAAGGTATTTCTAAAGAGTCCGGTTCCATGGACATAGTTATATAGACATCGTTATTCATAACATCTGTGTGGGGTTCATATGAAGATGACCTCAAAGCTGATTTTTTATAGGGATGTTCTTCTCACCATGTAAATCATTTTTATCAAATATCATATCATTTTAAAATTACACTGATTGAAAAAATATACGGCTTATAAAATCATCCTATTTTTTTATGGGATTAAATTTTTTAAAATGATATGAATTTTGGTGAGAATGATCTAAATAATTAGTAGAATATTTCTACAAAAAATCAGCCCTTTGATCATCTTCCAAAGAGCCCCACAGAGATCTTGTAAACATAATGTCTGTATAACAATGTCCACAGAACTAGATTCATTGCTAAAAGTATAGTTTCCCAAAATTAGCAGCCGAGAAATCGGTCTATAGGTATATATATAATTCTTTCTAGTAGAATATATGTAACTATATAAGGTACATAGAAATTTAGGGGCCCTCAAAATTTGGGGGCCCTAGGCGACCGCCTTCACTGCCTTCCCTCAGATCCAGCTCTGGTCTTTTCTTCTCGTTCGATCTTAATTAATGTGACTAGAAGTGGTTATAGATAAGTGTAAAAAGTGAGGAGAAAGCTGCACTCAACATTAACGTAAATAAAAAGTTTAAGGGCAAGAAGTCCTAGTGAAGAGAATATTCTCACCCAAAATCATCATTTGAATCATCTGATCTAAAAAATCAATGTATTTAAAATAAGAAAATAAATTTGTTGGTAGGATTTTACTTTTTAGGTATTTTTTTTTGTTGTTGGTAGTTAGTACTTTACGTCTTTATAAGGTTTAAATAAAGGTAGGATAACCTAATAAAACTTCGCATTAAAGAGAAAGTTTTCAGCTAAAGAAAACATTTTTGTTAATCTGTTATGCTTTACACATAAGTTACCACCATGCTACCTACTGAAGTTGTCAGGTAACTATTTATAGGGTGTATTAGTTTATAATCAAGTGATAAATGTGATGTCTCTGCACACGACATACAAGAGACAAAGACAATGGGACCCAATTAAGTAGGGGTCAAGTTATATAGTTCCCTTTTATATAGCCTCTTCATATAACTCCTCCCTTGTGGAGTCCACATTTAATGCATCTAGGAGTTAATTTTTAAAGATAATAATCTACATGATAAGAAGAACATAATTACCTAAAATCAGCTTGTTCTAAAACTTCTAACCTCAAATCTAACCGTTTTAAATCAACGATCAAAATAAAAGTTTAAAATTTGAATATTTTTTAAGGGCTAATTTGAGGAGGTTAGAAGTTTTAGAATCAACTGATTTTTGAATATGATGAAATACATAGTGAAAAGAACATCCTTTCCAAAAATTAACCTCTGGATGCATTACATGTAGGCTCCACAAACGGGAGTTATATAAGGGGCTATATAAAGGGGGCTATATAACCTGACCCATTAAGTAGTACCCAATACTCTTATCACATTACAAATCAGCTCAAGAGCACCTCTTAATGTATGCATGCACTTCATCACATGACATTTTGGCACCCGAACAAGCTGTCACCCATTGGAAACCCCCTTTGACCCATGTTTTCAAAATAAAATTTGATCCATCTTACATTTCATCTCATCATGTTTCTGGTATGGGTTTCATCTGCCATGACAATTCAATTTGTATCTTTATCTAATAAAGTTAGACCTTAATTGGTGGCTTTTAAGTTCTAATAAAATGTTTCGATTTTTAGGTACATACTTAAGGTTTTAATTGTTAGATTTAATACTTTAGTTAGTCAATTTAAATTTTAGACATAGGGGAAATTCGCATCTGCAGTTATTCCCGGTTAAATTGATAAAATCAGCTGCTTGGTATGGTATTCCTCTGCTAGTTAGGATACCTATGGCCCTGTTTGTTCATGCAAACTACCACTACCACAGCTGTGCATTCTGCAAATTTTTCCTACATACCAAGCAGAGCGTAAGGTTTTTTGGTTTTAGTTAGAGTCATTAAGGCCATGGCTAAGGTCAACCCTGATAGGATTATGGTATGAAAAACTAACGCATGTAATAAATAAATTAAGATTAAGGTTAACTAATCTTAACCCATCAACAGGCCAACCCACCTAGGGTGGACCCTAACCCTGACCTATTGCCATGTCTAGTGTTTTATTTATTTATTTATTTTCATGGTGAGTTTTGATGCTTTTGAAGCATAAACCGCTATTTTTGTTCGGAGGTTGCAAACTTGCATTGTATTCAGACTAACGTAATAAAATTGTGTAGGATGGTTTTATAGGCAAACCCCATAAATTTATTGGCAGGCCCCCTCTATAGGCACCCCCAAAATGTCTATGGTTCATAGTGGCAGTCCCCAATCTTATTGGCACCCCTCTTGGTCAAAATGATTTTGAAAACATGCACGATTTCAAAATCACCCAATGCCATGGGTTCATGAGACACATGCCTTCAAATAAGTTTCTAAAGGATCATGAGTACTGCACATTCTGTTAAGTCTTCATTAATAAATATAATTAAACATTGATATTTCAAATTTCCAAGTTTTCATTTTTCTCCCATACAAGTAGATCAAAGTTTATAATAGGCAGCATAAGCCACAAGAGCCACCAACACAGTCATAATCATTACTACAATACTCATCCTAATCTCCCCATTAGGCCTAATCAGTCTGCTTATTTCCAATCCACCAAATCCAAGTAGACGACTTTCCGGTGGTGACCAGCGACTACTGTTTATTGCATTTTCTGTTGATCCCATCATCTTTGTCGTCGCACCACCAAAATGCTTACCATTTGCCTTGTTTTCAGTTGTTCTCAGCATTGCATTTGCAGATGCATCACCCTGTTGATTCAGTGTCTTCTTTTCAGAACCAGTATTTGAGTCTATAGTACCTAGTATTGTATCTTGTTTATCTCTTTTATCAGATTTATTTTGATTAGTTTGAGGTTCTTGTGTTTGTGCAATTGGTGTTGGTTGATCTTGTTTGATGACGGTTCGAGTGATTGATTTTGGTAGTTTAACATAAAGGACTCCGTTGACGAACTTTGCTTGAATCGCTTGGACGAAAATATTCTTGGGAATTCGAAAGTCCACGAAAAAACGACGCCATTTGTTACCGTCCAGGGGTCGTTCTCCACTAATCTTCATATTGCCAGCATTGTCAAACTGAACTCTTAGCTGTTCTTTTTTGAAATCTACAGAAACACAAAGAAAGAAAGAAAGAAAGAAAGACACAAAAGAAGGTGATGAGATGAATAGCCCCAGCCAGCTACCTGATGTTCAACAACAATCAGTAATAGCAGGCCAATAATAATGGGCCTTCCAACATATATGAAATTGGGTCTTGTTGCTTAAGATTGGGTAGATCGATCTGGGCCAGGCTCATCGCTCGAATTCATCAATAGTAATTTATAAAGCTAAGAGGGGTTTTAGTGTTTTTAAACACAGATTTCATGTATTAAGCATTATAACATACCGACATAAGCAGAATGATTGTGCTGTCCATTGGTTCGAAAAATGTCAATAATATTGCTAGACAAAATTGCCAAAAAATAAATCATACAGAGAAAAATGAATCAAAGGGTTCAATTTAAACGCGTGAACATCCTAGTACTATGCCCTCAAGTCGAGTGTACGTGCCTGAGCCCGGGCGCGTTTAATATTTTTCCAAAAATAAATACAAAAGAAGAGGAGGTGGAAGAAATGTACCATGAAGGTGGATCTCAATAGTATTATCTTCCTCCCTCACCCAATGGGCCAAGGGTTGGAAATCCTCATATGATCGTTCTAGGGTGGTTGCTGTAGATGCCTTGGAATCCATAAAAGAAAAAAAAAATGTTCTTTTCTTTCTCTTCTTTTGATTAATAAGAAGCAGAGTACTTTGTTAAACCTTTTGATTGCAAGTATGGAGAGGTCCTCTTTTATGTGTTTATATATACATTCTTAGTACAAATGTGAGATATGCAGTTTGGGTTTTCTTGGAATGACAAGTATTCCTTTTTCATTTGTTAGGGTTTGATAGTTGGTTTACTTCTCTAGATATCCCTTGTTATGCAAGGGTGATCACCTCCTTGATGGGACAACCTCAAACTTTCCAACTTCATAGGTTCATACATAATATGTATATATTTTGAGGGTATATGTAAAATGGGTTGGACAGCCTTCTGACCCAACTTCACATATACATCAGGACTCTACAAATTAAATGAAGTTAATAACGATTAAAAATGTTTTAAAAGAAAAAATTTGCCTTTGTTTTTTATTATATCTTATGAAAATTTTACGAGGATAGTCTGATGACCACCACTTTAAGCACGCCTCATTAAGGACCTCATGGCCTGCAATGGCCATATGAAAATAATTTAAAAGCTAATTTTTAGTGAGGATGATTTTCTTACTGTATGTCATTTTGTTCTAAAAACAACATACTAAAAATTTATATTAAATGTGAAGAGATTTGATCTTTATTGAGTCTGCCACTAGCGATTCTCACAGTGAAAGTTGTTTGACAAGGTCAAACAAAAACGAAACCGCCAACAACAAAATGCATGTAGTACCAAGACATAAGCACATAATTTGCTCCTAGTCTCAATTCTTGATCTTCATATTGGATTAAAAGAAAATTATGTAACTAATTAAGAAATGAGGAGAAACTGATGAAAAATAAGGAATATAATATTATATATATATTAAAAAAAAAAGAGCTCTTTTCTTTGGCTATGTAAAAGGATTTCAACAATTACAAAACCCATCTTGGAAAATTGCAAGAGCCCCTAAATCTGACAATTAATGCATGAAAAAAAAAAACAAAATAACAAAAAAATTAAGCAAGGGCTTCCCACTAAAATAACAATAAACAGTGGACCTCTAAGAGAAAAAAAAAATTTTAAACATTTATACCCACATTGATGAATACTATCTGATGATCAGTCCTCCATCTCTTTTGAAATGAAAAATCACTTACAGATCATCCATACAAGTTTAATACATTCATGGAAGTGCATCCCAGATCATGTCCATATCCAAAGAAGGCATTCTACTCAATGGAACAACATTAGTATCTCCATGATGATGATCTGATAATAAGAAATCATGAGTAGTACTAGTGATCTTCATCTTCTTATTATTAATATTGCTCTCAACAACTACAGCAGCTTCTGATGACCCAACTGATGATGATGTGCTCTCCAAATCAAATACCCACTCTTTTCTTGTTGGTACTAATTTTGATTGAATATTCAAAGATTTCATATTCAATTTCTCAGATGTTTGATGTTTTTTTGGTGATTGTGGTGATGGATTAATGGTGGGTTGTTTCTTCTCAATCCCTTCACAAATGGCTTGTAATTTAGCTTCTAGTAATGCAACTGTATTTCCTTTTGAAGAATTAGCCTTAAGTTGATGCTTCAGATCTGGAAAATTCAATTGAGCATATTCACCTCTTAGTTTATAAGCAGCTGTATCATAAGCATAAGCGGCTTCTTCGGCGGTATCGAATGTTCCTAACCAAACTCTCGTTCGATTCCTCGGTAGCCTAATTTCGGCTACCCATTTTCCCCAATGTCTTTGTCTTACACCTCTAAAGAGCTTGGCTTGTGTTGATGCAAATGAAGTAGTAGTCATTTTGATCTGTTGCTGATGATCATGCATTAATCTTCTTCCTGTGTACTTAATTGGCTGTGTCTTGATTGGACTAAACCAATAATCACTATGACTCTTCGAAGGAGAATTCGCGCAATTCTGATTGATTTGGAGATATTCTAGTCCGGGTTGCTGCGGAAGTTGGTGAGTTTCATGGACGGGGAGTGTCAATGACATTGGTTTCAATGGCTCAATTTTTGTAGGTTTTGGTTCTTGCAAAAACAGATTCAAAATTGGAATTTTCGAATCTTTCAAGGGAGAAGATGAATTAGAATGAGCTTGAGAAACTTGGGTTTGGCCTAATTCAGGGAACATTTGAATAAAATTTACAGGAATGAATTGCTCTGCTTTGACTACATCAGAAGCTTGATCATCAGTAGTAGTGTTCAAGGATGAATTATTTGAAATGGAAACAAATGGACTTATATGAAATTCTGCAGGGGACTGCATAAATTCTGTTCTGAATTCTTCAGCATTGTTGTTGAAAGTTGCACCATTATTTGATTGATGTTCAATAGCTGAGGAACTAGAATCCAAGCTCGAAAAAACCCGATCCATCGATTTCGAAGAAGAAGATCCTCCTCTACCATTATCATCATAACAAGTAGTAGCTCTTTCTGCAATTGCACTCCACAAAATTGGGTTGGCGAAAAATCGAGTTCCAGCCTCAATTCCATGAAGATATGAAGGTATATCTTTGGGTATGAAGTTCAACATGTTTTGAAACTGATGATCTTCCATACCCGTAATTGGGATCTGAGAGAAACAACAGAAAAACTTAGAGAGTGAAAGTAAAAGTAGAAGAACTAGACTAGATAGAAAAGAAGGAACCAACTCTAGTAGTATAAATATTTAAGCTCATCTGACAGGTATTAGTATTTTAATTAAGCTTAATTAAGAATTATATATCAAATTAAAGGACCCCACTTCCGTTAGTAAAGACTCAAAAGAGTATTCATCCCTTCTAAGGTTCGTGCCAACCATAATCGATGTTTCTAGGTCAGGAACCAATAGAAAATTGACAACTCATACGGTTTTTTGTAATATAAATTTGAGAGAGGTTATTGCACCCCTCTTAGAACGCTCCCGTATAACGTTCTCCTGTGAAGCCCACATGTGATGCATCTAATGGCTGATATTTTTAGAGGATGTTTTCGTTACTATGTATATCATCATATTCAAAAATCAGTTCGTTCTAAAATTTTTAACTCTTTCAAATTACTTCTTAAAAATTGGTAACTATTTAACCTCTTAATTAGTTATCAAATAGTTACTATTTTTTAAAGGTTAATTTGAAGAGGTTAGAAGTTTTAGAACGAAGTGATTTTTTAATATGGTGATATACATAGTAAGAAGAACATTCTCTGAAAAAATAGCCCCCAGATGCATCGTATGTAAGCTCCACAGGAGTAGAGCGCTATAAAAGGTGTTCTTAGAGGGGGTGCAATAACCTCCTTCTATAAATTTATCTTTCATTTCTTTCTCTCTCTTCTTTCTCTCTAAGATTAAGGACAAGGATTGGAATAAGAACCTCAAATTCACACTTTAATGGCTTTATGTGGTGTATGTTTTTTCTTTCTAATTTTTTTTAAGTGATCATGTGTTTTGCTTAAACACTTCACATGTCCTTAACTTACTTTATTTTTTTGTTTATTGGTTCTTTTCAACTTTGTTTGGATTGAATTTAATATATCAATTGACTTTTTAATGAGGATCTTTCATTTTTATTCTCTGTATTATTATTATTATTATTATTATTATTATTATTATTATTATTATTATTATTATTATTATTATTATTATTATTATTATTATTATTATTATTATTATTATTATTATTATTATTATTATTATTATTATTATTATTATTATTATTATTATTATTATTATTATTATTATTATTATTATTATTATTATTATTATTATTATTAGTATTATTATTATTATTCTTATTATTATCATATTTATGTTAGGGTTGAATTGAATTTAATAAAATTTAATTTAGATTTTTATATAATATTATACATTAATTAAGATAAATTTGTTGCATCGTTCGATGAACTTCATTTGATGGTATTTGAAATCAATAAACAAGTTTAAAGTTGACGATTCGAAATTTTAAACTTGTAGACGTACGTTTAATTGTACATCCCCGATGTACAGGGTTTTTTTATCAATGAATTGCCTCACCACCGAAGAAAAAATTAAAATTAAAATTAAAAAAAAAAAAAGTTGACGATCTAAACGATAAGAGCTTGATTATGACAAGTTAACAGCTACTCCTTTTATCGAATTATCAAATTAATCACAACATTTATTTAAAAGGTTTCTCATAAAATTAAAATAAAAGCTCTTAAATAAGTGGTTCCAGTTCTGATTCTCAAATAGGTGGAAGTAAGACAAGAATACTCAGTTCTGGTTCCAGTTGATTCTTGGGTGTTTAGATTTCGATTCTCTGATAAAATTATATGGAAAAAAATATTAAAGCTAATATGGTTTTTGTTTTTTTGCTTACAAAAAAAAATAAAAAAAGAAGCAAGGAATATCATTAGTTTGTAAGCAATTTAAGTTCGATTTCTGGTTCCATCAAATATCAGAGGACCTAGAAATGAAACGACCCATGATACTAACTGTTCCAGTACTGAAATGTGTAGAACCGAACAAAAAAAATCGGTGCCAGTTCAGTTTGGGTCCTGGATAAACAGGTTTCCATTGACACCCCTAGTTCCTACATTTTGGGGTGAGCTAAAACTACATTAATAATTTAATAGATTGCTTAATTAAATTTTCTTTTCTTTCTATGGAATTTGAAAACTATATAGTTCATGTAATTGTTTGCTTGATTTAAAGGGGACTTGGAACAAAAATCAAAGGAATTTTATGAGGCTGTCTTTTGGACATCCAAATATGAAAGAAAAAGGGTCAGAGCCATAAATGCTGGTAATACCATATTTGGCTTTTCTGATAATGCCCTTTGAGATGGTTAGGGGGACATTATTTGTACAAGAAAAGCATGAAAAGTAGAAAGAAAAAAGAACCCAAATGGGGGCCATCTCCAACTCCATTCCTGAGCCCACAAATGATTGGTTTCCATTTGGAAGTTTTAGTGATGGATATTCCAGTCTTTTTCTTAACTGTTAAACCACTGATATTATATATAGATTGTTGAGGAATATCGGAACAACAATTAATAAATAAAAAAAAAACTTGAAATTGGATTACTTCAAGGCACGTATACACGCTGTCTTTTAAGAGATGTTTCTCCCCTTCCGGTAGAAACCGCGATGTCACTCTAGGGTGATAAGAAAATCTCTCTCAGGATACAATAGAGGTCGTTTGATTCAATGTGTGACTAATTGATCAAACCAAAGTTCACACTCTGAAAGTAAGACTGATGATGCCTAATACGAGATGAAGAAGATACGAAAATTTTGTTATATCTTAGGGACTGGTTGAGGGTCGTATTTATAGTTTCTATAGTGTCTATTGGTCGTGACTGTTTGGCTGCCAATGGTTGTCACCAATGGTTGCCCCCCTCCCGCGAGGGGGCTCCGCCCCCTCGACCCCCGTTCAACAACATAACCAAAAAATAATGATTTTTAATAAAAATATCTAACATAGATTACTTATTTGTGTCAATATTATTTTATAAAAAAAATTATAATTTTTTACAATAAATATAAATGTAATAAATTCAAGTGTGAATTATGTATGTTTGTTACTACTTTAAAAGTTTTTTCTATTTTTGTGTTATTTTTAAATAGATAATGCTATATATACTCCTTAGATGACTCTCAGAATGACTCCCAAAATGAGGTGGCAAGATCTGCTTTGTGTAAGTTATTTTAAACTTTTTAAAGTAGAAAGCAGATCTTGCCACCTCATCTTGGGAGTCATCCAAGGAGTACAAGTAGCATTATCCTTTTTAAAAGCTGGTGACAAATCCTTTTTGATACCTGAACCTATGTTTAGGCGAGTAATTAATGCTGGCTAGACATATTGGACTAGGAGCTGAGTAATGCTGGGCCTAGACATGAAAAGGCGCCGACATTTTTACGTTGCCCATTTTCATTGTCCAGGACATCTGACATGAGGTCCTCACATGAATGCAGTGGCGGATCCACGTTGAAGAGTGGGTGGTCAATTGACCACCCTGTCTTTTTCAAAACTAGTTACAAGTATATAAATGTAGACTAACCTGGCTTCAAAGAGATTTTTTTGTTGTTGTTGTGGCACTGGACAACAACTAGTGGTTACCACTTGATGTCATTTCCCACTCAATTCTTTTTTATTTATTAACTCATTGCATTCAACGTTCTTCTCTCTCTGCATTTAATGATTGAGTAAATGATTTTGTATCGGTTTAGGGTCGAACATTTAGGATTTGGGGTTATAGCACCCATAATTTTTCTCCTTATTTGAGAACAACCACTAGATATAAGAACTTTCCAATTATTCTTACAACCCAATTTTCTACTTGTTACACACTAAAATTATTCTTACATTATTCTTATCTTGTTAGTGGGGCATGTATATAGATGAACCAAGGGTTAATTTTTTAGGACTTTTAAACTTTACCATCCTATTAGTCTCAGATATAGATGATTCAAGGCCTAGTTTATTTTTTGTGAGGATGATCATCTCATAAATTATAATGTATTTTATTTTAAAAAGAAAAATAATAAGAAATAAAACATTATTCGAAAACTTTTAACTCCATTAACAGCTGGTTGGAAGTTATCAGTGTAATGGTTGATTTAAATAAGTAATTTTTTGAAGGGCATAAAGTTCGTGTGGTTTGATTTTTTGTGTGAAAATGATGGGTATATGATTAAAGCATCATCACAAATATTCAACCCTTGGATCATCTACATGTATGTTGTTGTGGTAGGTGTAAGAAAAAATTTGAGTGTGTAAGAAGTATTAATGGGATTGAAATGTATGGATCAAGTATAAAATAATTCAATATGGTATTTTAGAAAATTTTGAAACTTTTAATATAACAGAATTCAACCATGGTATTCTAGAAATAGTCATTAGACATTGAGGGTATTGTTGGTTGTAGGAAAAGAACCAGGGGTTATTTAAAAAAATTATATTCTTGTATAAATGAAAGAAGAAAGGTGAATACACTGAGTCAAATGTGAAAAACTAGTAGAATGTGATGTCATAATGCTAAATGTGGTTGGTTGTGCCGCTCAATTGACCCGGTCAACGCTGACTGACTGCTCACCCTGAAAGAAATTCCTGGATCCGTCACTGCATGAATGTCGAGTGTAAGCATGTCCGACCCATTGGTCAATCAAAGGAGTCATCTCAATATATATGTTCACCTCTTTTTTATGTCTAGCATTTATATTTTACTAGTTTACCATAGACTACACCTATGAGCTCTGAAAATTCTTCAAATCCAAAAGGTTTTCTGGAATTTATCGATTTATTTGAGAAAGAGAGAATATATATAATTCTCACTTTCATTTATTTTTTTTTCTTCTTCTTTCTTTTTTTAATAGGAGAAAAATATATTGAAGGCCGATAAAGCAGATCGAAAAACTACGATATGTACATTATTGTTATCAAACTGAAGTGCCTTGAATTAAAGATGAATTTTTTTAACATTTAAGCCCAAAAAAAAAACGAATATGTTCACGGTTCTCTGATGGGAGTGAGATTTGGATCTGATAAAAGACCAAATCTCATTAGTTTTTTATTTGATATATATAAAACAATGAATTTACATACTAAACTTTTCGTTGCTACTGGAAACTGTAAAAGTAAACTCGGTAGGGGGAAGAGAGAGGAGAGATCTAAAGAGAGAGATTCCAAACATAGAAACCCTTGTTTTTTAGTTAGTTTTTAATTAGTTTTATGATAGTAATAATAATAGAGAAATAAGAATAGAAGAAATTTTCAATAATGCACTCTTTTAACTATGTAGTTTTACATGATTGACAGGGGTAATTAAGGACATGATGGATCTCGGCCGGATTTGAAACAAGGCAGTAAAGGCGCCTAACTGAGGGTCCTAAATTTTGAAAGCCCCATATTTCTAAGTACCTTATATATTTTCACTATTTTTCTTATAAGGTGGTTTTTCAGAGAGTATTTTGGAAAAAAAAAGTTTGATAGTTAATTTATTTTCAATATAAATATATTTTTACCAAAAAATTAACTCTTAGATCATGGGTCTAAAAAGCAGCGTAAAAAATCATGTAAATAAAAATATTGTATGTCGTTTATTTATAAGTTTTTAAGTAGCTAATTAATTTTAGGATTAAAAAAAAAAAGTAAGAACCTACCAAAAGAAGAAAATTTTCAGTAATGGATTAGAGGTAAGCACATGATGGATACTTAAGTTACCATTATTTTAGTAATACTGACTGATCTATGATTAGCAAGAGGGGGCAAATAGACAGGAAGCCATGTTTCTTATTTTGGTCTCATCTTTTCTTTCTTTCTTTTATAACCACACCTTTTTTTTATTATTTATTTATTTGTAATCCATTTGTTTTTGGTCCTCCAAAGTCCAAACCAACAAAGAACCCTATATATAAAAATGTTTCACTACCATACAAACGTTACATGCTAACTTTAGTTTAAAAGAAAAAGTGACGAATGATGTATTACAAAGACTAGACTAAACGTGGAACTGACTTGGCAAACAATTAAAGGACAAATTATCATTGCATGTTAGTTAATTCTTGTAAAAAAAAAAACAAAATCCCTGGTTGAATTACGATAATTTCAATTATAAGTATTAGCGGGAATACATTCATTCTGCACGTGTGTTTATATTTGTATTAATTGTATTTGAAGGATTAAATACTTAATCTTAATTTGTGTTCTTGCATACATCATATATATATCAATGACTTACATATTAAACTTAAAACTAATATTATTCAAATCCTGTTAGCATCAAATAATTGGTTGCATTAACAAAAAAAATACATGTTCAATAAGGGTATTTTAGACATAAAAAAGAAGAAGAAATAAATGGTCCAATAACTTCTACGTTAAATTTTGGTCTAGTAGCTATGATTTCAGAACTTGACATAAAATTCAACATAAAAATTAAGGGCCCGTTTGGTTCGTGATCCAAAAACTTATTTTTAAAAATTAATTTACACCTATAATAATCTTGTACTACATTTAAAACTGTTTTAGAATGTACAATAACATCATGTAGGATTTTGTAAAACAAAAAATATTGTTTTATGAGTTTTTAATGAAATCATGTAGGATTTTATAATAAAGTGAAAATGCACTTTTAGATGTGATACAATATATAATTTAGTTCAAGTGTAAATTAATTTTTGAAAATAAAATTTTGAATCGCGAACCAAATGGATCCTAAATCTCTTAACTATATAGCTCTTGTTTCTTATTATGTGAAAAGATTTAATGCACCTAAGAGCATAGCCATAGGATATTCACTCACTCTATGATTAAAAAAAATCACTCACAAATTACCTTTCATGTATTAGGGGCATGCACATCCTACAGCTCCAAGGCACACTAAATCAAGACTCTAAATTCCCTCAAAAAAAAAAAGACTCTAAATAATCATTATTATTATGATATATTAATTGTTAATTAATTTTATTAATTATTAATTTTTATAAAATTAAAAAATAATAATTAAAAAAAACCCAACTTCTCTTTTCTTTCTTTTCAGTTTGAGACTTGAGTTGAGAGTATAGTCTAAAACAGGTAATATTAATTCTTACACGTCCCTTTATGCAAACATAAAGTTGGATAAAAGAACACATGCTAAGAAAAAAGTGCACAAAAGTAGAATACTTCTTATTCGATCATCATCACTTCTTATTACTTTACTTTTACACCACACCTCATCTTCAAACTTTACTGCACAAAAGTGCCGCCACAAGTGATGATGCATTAATTGCAGATTCATCACCAACTGGGGTAGGACTAGGATCCCTTTTAAACCCTAGCTAGCTACTAACACCAGGAATCTAATTAGCTAGGCCGACTAGACATTACATGGGATCATTCTGTAGAACGATTCTGATGCACAAGTTATATCCAAGACAAAAATAACAAAAAAAGTTATATTCATCACCAATTACATTTCATTTACACTCTATGATTAATTTTAGATATTTGGACCATTTAGCCCAATTTGACAATGTTTATTACTATTTCGTTCCAGCTATACTTGTATAAAATATCTTTTTTTGGTTGCTTATTGATTGTTTATTCTTTTTTAACAATTAACAACTATTTAGACCAATTCTCAAACACATGTGCATGTTTGGCTTACTAATTTTACCCTTTTTATTAATTTTTAAAGGTGGACAGCTAGAGAGAAAAAAAATTTGTTATTTTTTATTTTAAATCTTTAAAATGTTATATCTTTTAAACCACAAATCATTGATAAATTTATATTTTTAGAAAGCTTTCGACGAGATCTTCAAAATTAGACCAGTCAATAATACTTTTTTTCGATTTTCTTTTCTTTTTTCGGAAGACATTTGCAAAACACATTTTGCATACTTATTTGCAAAACACATTTTGCATAATTTTAGTGTTTCCGGAGTTATTGCATATATGTAATTCTAAGTATACTGTGTTTTACAAACATTTATGCAAAACACATTTTGCATACTTTATTTTAAGAGTTATTGCGTATATATAATTCTATGCAAATTGTGTTTTGCATTACTTCTTGCAAAACACATTTTGCATACTTATTTTGCAAAACACATTTTGCATACTTTGTAATATAATTTACTTTTTTAAAGGAAAAAAATATTATTGACTGGTCTCATTTTAAAGATCTTAATATGTGATTTCTAAAAATATAATTTTTTTGAAAAACTAATTTGTATTTTAATAGTTATGTCATTTTTTGTTTAAAAAAGAAAATAAAAAAGTTAGTTGGTGCTTTACTACTTGTGTATTTATTGAAGGGACATTCTTGTTCAACAAAATACACATGTATAATTTTTCACCTTTTTGGACTAACTGTACTTTTAGTTGGGATTGAACCATCATATTGCCCCTCAAATAGGACTAAAACGTTGTTCCCCCTTAATTTTATACTTTTAAACAATGTGGATTGGAATGTGAGATAGTCAATCAGATTAGAAACCGACCTTATAAGAACCTAGGGTACACAAGGGGATCCTTAGTGGAGAGCTCAACGGTTGAGCGTGAGTGCCACGCTCAATAGATCAATGCATATTTCACTTTTTTAATTTCTATTTATTAGGAACTAACTTCTCTCTTCTTTTTTCTATTTTCTCTCCTTAAAAAATTATAACTAATTTTCTCTCTCTCCCTTTTTCTTTCTCCAATGTCTCATTTTCTACTCTCTTCTCTCTATATCCATTTAAAGGGATTACCACTAGAGCAAATGGATCCCTTATCCTCTCACCAAAAGGATTAACAGATCCATTTTTACATATTGGACTAGATCGAGTTGCCCTAAGAGCGCACCTCTATTTATTGTAAGTTGAATATGTACTTCTCATCCCTTAGTTGGGGTTTGATTCTACTACCTCCTAATTATACCTTGCCTGTAAGAGGCTCCAACCACGGCCTTGGGTGGTGCCACCTGCACGATACCAGTGCAACCACTTAGTACCTTCAGTTTTAAAATGCCCATCTTTAAGGGCATTCTAGCTGTGGAGACATATCCCACCGTGAAGATCATCCTTACAAAAAATTATTTTATTTTAAAATTTCTAACTCCCTCAAAACTTGTTTAGAACTTAACGGTGACTAAACAATTCATTTTACATTTAATCTCTAATGATTTTTTTAAGGGCGTATAAGTTTTAGAACAATATAGCTGGTTTTAGGTGAGAATGACTACATGATGAAAAGATCATTCTTCACAAAAAAATTACCTCTTAAATCATCTCCATATGACGCTACAACCAAATTGCTAAGAGATTTATCTCTTAGCATTGTTTTAGTAGAACGGTCATTTTACATAATGTTAGGCAATTTTACACAAATGCCACTAAATTTGAGAGCCGGCCTTGCAACTACTTGAACAAGCAGCTTTTTGTACTCAACAAATTTTCAATTGAGTGCTGCATTTTAGCCCGACCATATTACAAAATAAATGGCAGATGTTTATGTGGCATGGTGGGTCTCATTATCACATAAATTAGAAACCCCCTTATAACATTTTTGGGAGAGGAAAAGTGGTGGGTCCCACCCTACCACATAAATATCTGGCACCGATTTTGTAATACGGTCGGGTCAAAAAGCTTTATTGTTTTCAATTCCCTTATGTAGACCAAACAGTTCAATGTTCGAAACCTATTCTGACCCGTTGTCCAACTCGAATTCCAACCAGTGGTAGCACACAGGTATGGTAAGCCTCAAATCGCCTAACCTAACAACATATACATCTCAAGCAAAGACATCCAGCGAACCTTTTTTGAAGATTGGTTAGAAAACCTTATCCTGTGTAAACTAAGTTGTACTTGTCCATCTCCTCATGAGCAACCCATCATGATTTCCACCTACATTTAAGTAACTAACTTTTATATAATTAAATATGATTAAGACTAACTAATTAACTCCTTAATTAATTATCATTATCTTAATTAGAGAAAAAAATTATTTTTATAAATGTCGTTATTGTTGCCATCACCACTTGATTAATTTAATTAATGACGGTCATATCGGACAAATTAATGTTATTAAAGGATAAAAAGAAAAGAAAACCGTGAGCCGTAATCAACGACAACCGTTAGGTGGCTGCCGAATGCGGTGCTTCCACGCGTCGAAGGGATATAATTTTAAAGTCATTAGACCAATGAGCAGTCATTTTATAGCTTATTAATGATGAAACTCAATTAATTAATTTAATTAATTAGTTAAATAGAATATTAAGAACCCTAATTAATTATATTTATATCTGTGAAGCTTGCTCTAGGCATGCATAGGCCCATAGCTAGCTAGCTAGCTACATAGCTGGTTTACGTGACCGCATTCATTCCCCTTTACAACATGTGCAGTTCTTAGGATAAGTTTGTTTTAAGTTCAACCGTGTTTGTCTCTCCAGAATGACAAAATACAGCCATTTCATATACTGTAATTCTATGTGTAATAAAATAAGCGGCCACAACAACTCCACAAGATAGTTGATGAAGTGCTTAATTAATAAGCTCTTGTTTTCTAAACCTAACTAGTTACCTTAATTTATATCTTATAGTTCAATCCAATACTATATTACCAAGGGTCCGGATCTTGGGAGCTCAAGTTATTTTGTATGACTCGGGTCATTCGTCAACCTCCCGAGGACAGGTAAAATCCTTCATTCGTTTTACATATATCGTATAATTAAAGAGACGAGTTCTTTAAAGTAGGTGGCCAACAAAGATCGATATTATTTTTGCAATACCAAAACTTGAAGTGGATATTCTAGTTAGTGTCCAATTACAAGTGTACAAAAAATAGTGTAAGAGAGAAGGTACCACTACTAAGTAGAGAAGAAAGAAAAACCACCAATTTGCAAGCATTGGAGGATTCACCATCATCAATAGAGAGTAATCGAACACACCTAGCTACATCGTAACGTGTTTCCATATTTATCTCGACCTCATTAATTTGTAGAGGTTTTACTGTATATGAGTGATGCTAAAGGAACCTCCTTTGTTGATATCTGAGTTGCGGGACTTTAGAGATGATCCAAGGGTTGATTTTTCGTAAAAAGGCTCTACTCACCAGGTCGATTGTCCTCACAAAAAATCATACCATTCTAAAACTTCTAATCCTTTCAAAAGTTGGTTGAAATTTCTCGATAATTGTTCCAATTTTTCTTATAAAAAAGAAAAGTGAGGATACTATTGACCCTAGGTTAAAATTGCCCTAAAAAACCCTAATCCATATAAGGCCACTTGATGATGATCCAAGGGCTGATTTTTTATAAAGATGTTCACTTTACCATGAAAATCATCCTCATGTACACAAAAAATAACTTCTAGATATGATGATCGTGCGTTAAGGAGAATGTCCTCACTTGAAATTTGCCCTTTGATTATCTCTATATGAACCCCACAAAATGAGAGGCTTTAATGGGGTGGAATAAAGTGGGGATTATAATATCCGCTGTGAGTTAGAAATGTAATAACTTTAAACTACAAATTGATTGGTTCTTGAAAAAAATTATATTTTTAAAAAGTAATTCATGGATCTTTAAAATGTAATCAGTCAAAAAAAATTAATTCATTTGCAAATTTTGGTTTTCAAAATTACAATAAGTGCAATTTTAGATTTGCAACGGACCCTAAGACATATCAAATATATTTAAATGGATCCAAAATTATTTTGTTCAGTTTTTGTTTTCAATGCCCATCTTATTGGAAACTGAGAATCGTATATAGTCAACGATGATTAACCACAATCTTAAGAGGTATATGTTTGCCAATCAAATGAAAGCAGAAGTTAAAGGCAAAACTGCTTTTTTTCCTAGAGAAAGGGGGGTGTTTGGAGTACCTTTGGACTTTGGTGATGAATATGTCAAACGCATGCACATTTTTTCTATAAAGAAAGAAATTAGGTAAGGAGAAATGGAGGCGCATGAGAATTTTTTATATGACTTTTTAGTATAAGGTGTGCCGTGGGTAGCACGTCTCTCTCTTTATAGTTGAAGCTCAAATTAAGAAGATGCTTATTCATCTCTCTAGCTTTCTCTCTCTACAAGGCACCTGCATCTACAATTGAACACTTTCTTATCTTATCATCCAGACTATTACTTAACCTGTAAACTTATCTACAAGAATTAAATTAATTAAAAGACATGCACTTAAAACAACTACTTAATTTAATTCTCTTATCTCCCAGTCTGTATCTAAATCTCTGGATTCATCTACAAGGAATTATTTAGTTTTAAGAATTAATCATGACCATCTCTATTAATAACTTAATTGAGCATTTCAATTGTGCATGCTAGGACCTAACAATACATCAACTTCAGACCAACTGACCAATGCAATGTATTGTGTCTTTTCTTTTCCCTTTTCCTTAATTTGGGTGGGGAGTGGACAAAACTTAGGCCAAACCTCGTTTATTCTTACACTTTTTTTACACCGACATATGAGAAGTCCAAATGAAAATTATATAAGGTTTCTAACAATAATTCACATCGTTCTAAATTTTTTGACCTCATCTAAAATTCATCAAAAATTTAGTCTAAATTATCCAATATACCGTTAGATTTCACTTAAGTTTTAATAGGGATAGAATTTTATAATGATGCGATTTGCGCTGTAAAAATGATCTACATGATGAGGAGATCATCTTCTCAAAATTTAACCCTTGAATTATTTCTATATAGCTCTGAAGATCGATGTAAACGTAATGTAAGATAAGTGGGGATGTTCTCATCATCGTGTAGATCATCATATTCGAAAATCAGTCCATTTTAAAAGTTCTAACACCTTCAAATCAGCCTATAAAAAATTGGTAAATTTTAGACATTTTTTTAGACAGTTGATTTATTTTAATTTCTGATAAACTTTTGATGAGGTTAGAACTTTTAGAAGTGGTTGATTTTCAAATATGATGATCTACATGATGAGGAGAACATCCCCACAAAAAAATTAGCCCTCGAACCATCTTCATGTGGGCCCTATAAAAAGTATGTTGCAATAATGTCGCAATAAGGTATGTTGCAATATCACTCCTCTTTTTTTTATACAATAAAGGATAATGTAGAGAAAAAGAATGACTATTCTGAGCAGGAATAGCAATAAAACCAAGGGGGAATGACCAAAAACTAATTTTTAGTAATATTTTGATCCAAAATCTACACAAACATTTCAAAATAGCTAAAAACTCCAAAACAAGGGTAAAGACATATCTGCCCTCTAACTAACTACATTTTTTTATTTTATTTTTCACATAAAAAATGTCATAACTTTAAAAATTCAAATCAGTTTATATATTTGGAAAACATTCATTGGGATCTTCGACATGAGATTAGTCAACAATACTTTTTCAAAAAAAAAAAATTACATAGCATAAAACTATGTTTTTAACTAGTTTTTTTTATCTAAATTGGATCAAAATTCAAATTGTCATGCTTCAAAATCCGGCATAGTAAAAGAAGAAGTGAAGATCTCGATGAGTGTTTTCTAAATATATAAATTTGGTCAAAATTTGTTACTAAAAACTGTATGCAAAAATATTTTTGCACAAATAAATATACTACTACTTTGTTAAAAAAAAGTACAAAAATATTTTTACATTTTGAAAGCAGAAAACTATTTTTAGAACGTTTTTAATTAATTTGTATCTAAATTCGAATTTTTATGCATCAAAAATAAAAAATATTAAAATAAAAAGTGAAGATCTCGACTAGTTCTTTCCAAATATATAAATTTTGTCGAAATATGATATTAAAAACTGCTTGCAAAAATATTTTTGCAAAAGAATCGAAGTAAGTTTTTTTTATGAGAAAATATTGTTGACTGATCTCATTTCGAGGATCTCAAATGCTTTTCAAATATATAAATTTTGTCTCCCCTCCACCTATACACCTTTATAATGACATAAAAAATAAAATAAGGGTATAATTGGAACTAAAAGTGCACCAAAATAGAGTTTTTGGATATTTTAATGTTAAAAAGTGAGTAAATGGATATATAATTTTCAAATATGAGTTTTTGTACAAAAGATAAAAATTTGTGTAGTAAATGGTATTTGGCAGCTATAAAAGTGGATTTTTGACAATTCTTAAATTACAACTTTCTAATGATCTCAACCCAACTGATAACTCGTTACACAAATCTAGTTCCCCATTGCTATACACTTTTTGCAGGGCCCACATGGAGATGATCCAATAATGTTCTCCTCACTATGTAGATATAATATTCATAAATCAGCTCATTCTAAAACTTTCACCCGCCTTATCAAGAAATCAACAGTCACTAGAGTAGCCTAAAATTTGCCAATGTTTTAAAGGTTGATTTAAGAGGGTTAGAAGTTTTCGAATGGGATTGATAATAGGACGTGAAAAATGGATGGAGGGACTGAATTTTTTGGGCCTTTATGCCCAAAGCCCATTTGTTAGGGGCTTTCTTTCGATAATTCTACCCCACAAAAAAATATACCCCACCAACAACCATCCACCACCTTGCCAACACCGCCTCAGAAGAGTTGAGTGAGAGACCGAGAGAGGGAAAGAGAAGAAATTGAGAGGGAGATCTGAACTCTCTCTTCCACGACACCTTCACCACCCACCGCCACCATCATCTCCACCACTGACCAGAAAGAAATTTCAGATCTAAAAAAAATCTTCAAACTTTGACAAAAAATGGTCAGTTTTTTTTTTTCTTTTAGATCTAGTTTTTTTTTTTCCTGCTATGATCCTCAACTTCGACAACAAATGCTTTTTTTATACTGTTTGGTGGTGCAATTGTGGCGGTAGTGGTGGTGGTATAGTGGTCGTGGCGATGGCATTAGGTATTAGGTATTTTTTTTTCAATCTGGGTTTAAGAGAGAGATTTCAAATAGTGGGGGGTGGAGGTGTCGTTGGTGGTGGCACGGTGGTGAAGTGTTGTTGGTGGAAAAGATGAAGTGATGGGATGTATTTTTTGTAGGGTAAAAGTATGAGAAGAGAGCCACTAACAAATGGGCTTTACTTGCGTAAATCTAACCTTGTATTGTGAAATTAACTCATCAGTCCCTTCATCTTGAACTTAAGTAAATTTTTTAAACTAGTCAAATTTGCACGGGTCAGATTCAAATGCCTAAAAAATCAAAACCACTTAAATAATAACTTAGAGGGTGATTGGTTTTTTGCCTCTAACGAGTGGAAGACCTAAAAAAAATGTTATTTATTTCCAACCACTAACTAGTGTTAGTAAGAAGAAAACCTTTATTTTTGGCTTCAAACCCCATTAAGGGGCAATAATGGATCTCAAACCACTTACTACCACTTAATGGGGTTGAAGCCTTTAATTAAAGGTTTTCCACTAGTTGCCATTAGTTAGTGGTTAGAAACAAAGAACAATTTTTATGAGTCTGCCGCGAGTTAGAGACAAAAAAATAAGACTTCTATTATTGGGGCCCCTAGTTTTACTAGGAGGGGTTCTCATTTTTTTTTACACCCCACCACCCCCCACAAAATACATCCCACCATCACTACACATCTCCACCACCATTGCAACAACCATGCCAACACCACCATGTCAACTCCACAACCTCATTCGCTCCACCACCATCGCCAA
>MVGT01002701.1:12936-32454 GCA_002174775.1 Macleaya cordata | reverse complement strand
AAAAGTCGAATTTCAACAATAACCAACGTCACCTGCGTTTTAAAATTCAACAATACAGAGTCGAGTTTTCGACAAGATCTTGTCGAAAAAGAAAATACATTCCGATAGGTCCTTGTTGATTTTGTTTTCAACAGGAATCTTTCGAAAATATTTTGATTTTTCAACAAGAATCTGTCAAATTTGTTTGATTTTTCAACAGAAATCTATCGAAAACGTTTTGATGTTTCGACTCTATATTGTCGAATTTTTACAATCGTCTTCATTAACTTCATTTTTCTCTTTTAAAAAGAAAATGATAGTTAGATCTGATCTTTTAAGTTTTAATGGAAAAAAGAAGAGATGGAGAGGGAGATATGGAGAAAGAGTACTAAGAATAAAAGAGAGAAGTTGATTGTGATAGAGGTGTAGGTGGAGGTGGAGGTGTTGGTGTGGTGCTAGAGGTGGTGGTTTTGCCGGTGGTGGGAGTGATGGTGGTGGGGTGTAGTTATTTTTGTTGGTGAGGTATGTTTGTGTTTAATGAGAGGAGTCCCCTTAAGAAAAATATATGGTTGAGGGGAAGGTTCAAACTTGGGCTTAAGCTCAAATTTTAAGCATCCCCCAACCAAAAAGAGAGCCTCAATAATAGCATTCAAAAACAATCACCCCCTAAGCCGTAAAACTTAAGAAGTTGTTATAAGGGGTATGTTTGTGTTTAGTGAGGGCGTTTGGCAACCACTTAAGAAGTTGATTTTTGACTTACATAAGTCAAAAAGCAAAAAAAATTGTATGATAATATTTTTTCAAAGTGACTTCTAGAAGCAAAAAAGTTGCTCCTTTTTGAAGCAAAATTTTTTTGCTTTTCTACTTCTTAGAAGTTGCTTCTCCTCGAGTAACAACTAATAACTCATCATTTTTTTAAACTTATAAGTCAATAGTTTACCATAAAAACTTCTTCTTATTTTTTATTTCTCAAAAACACTTTTGCTTTTTTAAGAAGCAGTGCTTCTGGTTGCCAAACGCCCTCTTAGACCTCTTGATATAACTTGAACCAGTTATCCACACAAAATGATCATTAAAACTGAATCACAGGTCCTTGAACTTGATAACTAGGCTGGTATTTTAAAGCAATTAGGGTATCTGTAGTTGGGAAAGCAGTGATAGTAAAGATAACATATCAAAACATAATTAAACCAGAGGGAGGCATGAGAACAGGTAATGGCTGCAAGATCAGTAACATCTGAAGCACCAACTTAAGCACAATTCAATCAATATAGCTCAAATATACAATCTCTGCAAACACAATCATCCATTCCCAATCTAGCAAAACCCAACTATTCTGATTTTTCGCTATAATCCAAGTGTCCAAGTAGTTTACCTCTAAAGCAATAGCATACCAGAATCCCCATAAGTTTGGGGCCGAGGTTTCCACCCAAGTCTAAACTTTCACAAGTATTCTACAGCTCTTTCGGCTATGTGGGTATTACCCTCCTGATACAGCTCCTCGTACAATTAGAAATTTTGGCTCTCTAACATGGTAAACAATGCAGTCTTAAATTGTGCAATGAATGATTGTCATTGAGTCTTTATAACTCCAATATATAACTGAAGCTTATGAATTTGGATCTCATGAAACGTTGATTAGGTATCTAGTTGATGAACTGTAGAGGATGAAGGAGCTTCTTCTTCACAATTTGAGTTTTCCTTCACTTGAAGCTAATTTATCGGATCACTACATCTTCTAAGATTTCTAACACTGACACATAGCAGCAACCAAGCAAGCAAGATAAGAAATAGGTAGTACTTCCATTCTTTACCTACACTAGCAGCAAGTTTTCACCAACAATCTTTCCTATTTGTTGATGATTATGTAAAGAACATCTTGATGAGCTTTTTCTGAGTCACACTAGATTAAAAATGCTAGGTTAAACACCAAGTTTGGAGAAACTTTTCATTTATCATATCAAAGATTTTCAACAAGGATAATCCTCTAATCATGAATTTAAGCACTTAAGGAGTTTTTCTCCACGTAACGATGTTTCATTAGGGTAATCTTACCTCAGTGCTTATAACATCTAGCTGTAGCAGATTAGAGATTCTAAAATGGTTTCCCATTTATACTAGTTAATTATAACTTTGGAGGTTACTACCGTCACCTACATAATATTACAACAGGGATACTTCATTAAAAAAGTTACTCCCCAGAACATCATTTTTAAAATAAATTTAAGTGAGATTCTACTTCCTGATTAAGTGATATGCTAAAGAAATTGACGAGTTGCTTTAGCTCATTAGATAAAATAACCTACAGATACACAGTTTAAAATCCTCAGACGGAAAGCGAGAAACCATAAATAAGCTGAAAGATGGTTAGATTAAGCCCTAGTTTGGGAACCATTATAATAATTAATTGTGGACCTAAAATTGGTTATGGGCTCTATTTTATAGAAGAACAGGGACCACATAATCAATTAATTTAGAGGTTAACAAAATGGGGCCTAAGCAATGCAGCCTAAATTATTGGATCCATTTAGACGATATCCTTCTAAGTCTTGCTCCACCATTCTAACATAAACACTAATATTTTCAGATTTCCATTTATCATCACTTGCCTGGGGCTCTCTAGTCATACTACCACGGGTGCTTCGTTTTTCTTAATTTTTAGATCTGAAGTCTGAAAAGTCAACCAGATCCAGGTGAATGATATCATATGATTCATATCAATAAGACAACTTAAACCAAACAACTTCTAATCATCCAAAGAAAATAATCCCTATCTTCCAACAAGTTTCCTATCCTATTCTATGAAATCAATCAAAATCACTATTTGACAATCCTCAAGATCAAGAAGCTGATTCCAATGGATGATTTGGTGTAACAACAATTTCAGAAAATGACAACAAAATCAAATATTTTAGGTGGATTGAGTAGTGGCACCACTAAAGAAACTTGTACAAACAGGTTCTTTTTTTCAGAATTCAATAGCACATTCTAAGTTGTTTTACTGGTTGCTAGTTGTGGAAAATAGATCCATGCACAAACTTATAATGGTCTCTTTTTCCATTCCAATATGGCGAAGATGAGATGCTAAGATACAATGTTTCATTACTTCCATTATGAAGAATGATAATCTGCAGACAAGAATAGCAAATCCAAAACAAATTAACTAGGAATTATAGATCAGATATAAATTTTAAGAATCCGATACCAATAAGATCAACAAAGCAGAGACGAACTATTTTTCAACATCAAGAAAAAGACATGAACGTGACACATAGACGATAATGGACGAAACTTCAAACATCCAGATGCAATTCTCTTCATATTAACCATGGTAACAGAAACCCAGATCTGATCTAATACCTAAATTCCCCATAGATAATCTGGTGCTGTTATTTCTTGGTGCTTTTCTGCCCTGAATCCCCTCCTCCAGTTGCAGATTGTCCAGCTTTCTTAGCCGCCTTCTCCTGAAGTGCCTTTGCGTCTCTGAATATAGATACAAAGAAAACAAGATCAATAAAAATTGAAAAAATAAAATAGAAAACTAATTTATGATGAAATTACAAAAGACGAAACTAATTTATGAGGACATTTAAATCAAGTCAAACGAAATTTATGAAGAATCAAATCAGATCCAACAAAATTTATGAACTAACTTATGAAAAAGAAAGAACTAGTTTATGCAAAAGTCAAATTGAATCCAACAAAATTTATGAACAAGTCAAATCATATCCAAAAACTTATGAACAAATTTATGAAAAAATAAAGACCTAATTTATGAACAAGTAAAATCAAATTCAACAAAATTTATAAAGAAATCAAATCAACCTTTCACGACGTTGTTCAGGGGTCAAACCGTCGTCTTTTCCCTTCCCCTTTCCACCAGTTCTGGCTTGAGCCCTTTCCCGATCTTTCTCTCTCTGGTTTCCACGTTAGTTCGAATTAAAGCCAAACAATAGATAAATTACTAATTTCCCCAAACAGAACTAAAATTTAAAATTGAAATCCCAGACAAAAAGATCAAAGAACCCCCATAAAGAATTAGCATGTAAGTAAATAATACAACCCAGGTGAGCTAAAATTCCAAAAATTTCCCCCAAAATCAAACTCAAAGAAATCTATAGTATTCAATCTAAAATTAATCTTCAAAAAAAAAAAAAAAACCCTAGATATAACTCAAAAAAAAAAAAAATCTCTAGCCATAAAGATAGCAAAGAAATAAACAATATAAGATCAACCAAGAGATTTAAGGATATGGGTCATTCTGAAACAGTGTCAAATAAGATCTCCGTGGAAGAAACCCTGCAAAATTTACACGCCAATTGAAAATCAAATGTGAAGATAGGAACAAACAGGATATAGAGAGGGAGAAAAAATCTTCAATTTTTTTTTATTTTTTTTCTTCTGAGAGTTTTTAAGTGGTCAAGAAAGAGGGATAGAGATAGAGAGAGAAAGGGAAAGAGAGAGTGACCTGATAAAGGTAGGTGAATTGAGACGGAGCTCTTTGTCTTCGGAAGAATAGTAGCGAGAAGAAGAGAGAAATAGAAACAAAAAGAATAGGGATCTCTGTGGGTCGTAGCTGTTGTTTCTCTCTCCTGTAAGAAAGGGGCACAACCAGCACAACTTGTTTTAACGAAAAGTCTTCCAAAAGAAAAGAAAATTGAGGCTGTGGGTCGTCCTTACTCCTTACCTCGTCAACAAGGTTTGGTACAAGAGAGTGGGGAACAACGACGCTATTCCCCCCACAGAAAATTAGGGCTGCGACTTGGGTGGGCCCAACCCAAATCCGAAACTAATTAGAGCAAGCCTAGTGGTAGTATAAGTGAATAACCCTCAAATTCCTTCTCTATAACATCGAATTTGAAGCTTTTGATGGGCAAGTCTAATGGTTTTCTTTCTTTCTTTTTTTTTTTTTTGTGTAAAATGAGGATTTTGTAATTTTTATATTCAAAATTATTTTATTACAAAATGTTATGATTTCAAGACACACAAGATACAAAGGTGAGAAGAGGATATCTCTTATTCACATCTCTCTGGTACAAACTAACTTCACATATATAAGCATAACTTCATCGTATACATTTCTCCGTTATGTTTCAATTTATCTCACACTTTACACTACAAAAGAAAGGACAAGATACATATATATAGTATGGGAAAAGATGAGACTTGCATGGGATGGTACATTAGGTAGGGACACATAAGTGTCTAGGTGCCATATAAAGGTGAGCATTCACCGAATGCTGCCACCAACAAGGTGGATAGCCACCAGCTGCTATACGTGTTATAACACTCCTCCTTGTATGTCCACCATTCTAAGATAATTGCCTCGTTAAAAATCTTGCCAGGAAAATCCAGAGGGACAAAATCTGAGCTAAGGAAAAGAGTACAAAGACCTAGAAGAGTGCTGGACTCGCATAAACTGCCTCATTAAAAACTTTGGCAAGGAAAACCCAGAGGGACAAAACCTTGACAAAAGAAAAAGAGTACATCGCGATAAGGTCCAGTCAGACAAAAGCAGGTGCTAGTATACTCCCCCTGATTGAGCAGGCACGAAAGTTAGTCCGCTTAATGATACATCCGTCTCATGCCAATACCATAAAGCTTTCTGAACATCGCCATAGGCAGAGACTTGGTGAATAGAACAGCAAAATTCTCACAGAAATGTATCTGTTGGATATCAATCTCATGGTTCTTCTAGAGATGGTGAGAATAAAATAACTTCGGCGAAATATGCTTGGTTCTATCACCTTTGATGTAGCCTTCTATGACTTGTGATATGCAAGCGGCATTGTCTTCAAAAATGACTGTTGGAACATCAGTGACAGAGGGTAGAGCGCAAGAGCTTTTAATATGTCCAATCAGTGATCATAGCCACACACATTCCCGGCTGGATTCATGCAATGCAATAATCTCCGAATGATTCGAAGAAGTGGCTGGAAGACTTTGCTTGTTGGATCGCCAAGAGAATGCAGTACCTCCACTTGTAAAAACATAACCAGATTGGAAAATAGCTTTGTGGGGATCGAAGAGATATCCGGCATCAGTGTATCCCATTATCTAAGAGCCATTTGATGGGATTCTCGGATAGAATAATCCCATGTCTGCAGTTCCGCGGAGATATTGGAGAATCTGCTTAACACCTGTCCAATGTCTCCTTGTCGGGGTAGAACTGAACCTAGCTAACAGATTCACTGCAAATGCAATATCTGGTCTTGTACATTGGGCCAAGTACATCAATGCGCCGATTGCACTCAAATATGGTACCTCAGGACCAAGTAGTGCTTCATCTTCTTCCTTTGGTCGGAATGGGTCTTTCTCAATATCAAGAGATCTCACAACCATAGGAGTACTCAATGGATGTGTTTTGTCCATATTGAAACGCTTCAAGATCTTCTCAGTATACGCCGTTTGATGGACTAAAACTCCACTTGAGTTATGCTCGATCTGCAAGCCGAGACAAAATTTCGTTTTCCCGAGATCTTTCATCTCGAATTCCTTCTTCAGGTATTCAGCAGCATTACGGAGCTCTTCAGGAGTCCCGATTAAGTGGATATTATCGACATACACAACGATGATAGTAAATCTAGATTCTGACTTCATTATAAAAACGCAGGGGCAAATGGGATCGTTTACATATCCTTCCTTTATCAAGTATTCACTAAGGCGATTATACCACATCCGCCCGAATTGTTTCAATCCATATAGAGCTCTTTTGAGCTGAAGTGAATACAAATGGCGTGGTCTTTCCTTAGGTAAAAATAACCCTTTCGGGACTCGTATATAAATATCTGTATCTAACTTCCCGTACAGATACGCAGTGACTACATCCATCAGATGCATATCGAGTCTTTCTCAGACTACCGGACTGATCAAATATTTAAAAGTAATTGCATCCATAACAGGAGAATATGTCTCTTCATAATCAATCCTAGGTTTCTGTGAAAAACCTTGTGCCACGAGTCGCGCCTTATAGCGAACGACCTCATTTTTTTCATTGTGTTTTCTTGCAAAGACCCATTTGTTTCCTACCGGGTTCACATCCGCAGGTGTTGGTATAACCGGTCCAAACACCTCACGCTTTGCAAGGGAAGCCAACTCTGCTTGGATAGCTTCTCTCCATTTTGCCCAATCATTTCTATGTCGACATTCCTCTATAGAGTGAGGCTCAATGTCATCGTTCTTGACGATGTCAGTAGCTACTGAGAAGGAAAAAATATCGTTGACAATTATTTCATTGTGATTCCACATTTCTCTAGTACATGCATAATTTATAGAGATTTCCTCATTTTCCTCTCCTGGGGATTGTACCGGTCCCTATCTTGGAGATTTGCCTTCTTCAAGAGGCATATCATCAGAGAATGTGGATCGTTCAATGATACTCTCTCCGGGAGTATTAACATTTATTGATTGGCATTTCTTCTTCTTGGGAACAGAATCTTTCGAACCAAGAGGTCGCCCACGCTTTTGGCGTGCATTAGACGACTCATTTGCTGCAAGTTGTCCTACTGGGATCACATGCCCTCTCGGGTCATTAGCTCTTACATCATGTCTCTCCGGGTCATCAAGTTTAGCTGGAGCATTTGCAGCAGGTATATATGACTTGGTAACTTTAGCTGTGTCATTAAATGCATCAGGCATTTCATTGGCAATTTCCTTAAGATGAACAATCTTTCGCATCTTAATGTCACAGGCATTGGTACGAGGATCAAGATGAGACATAGATGGTGTGATCCAGGAAATCGCATGTCGTTCTTCTGACGACGAATCACGCCGTTCTACTGACGACGGATTGTCTCCCCTAATGACGGGAAGACTGTCTCATCAAAATGACAGTCCGCAAAACGGGCGGTAAAAACATCACCTGTCATTGGCTCAAGATAACGAATAATAGAAGGTGAATCAAAGCCAACATATATTCCTAGTCGATGCTAAGGACCAAACTTGGTGCGTCGCGTAGGGGCAATAGGAACTTGCACAGCACAACCAAAAACACGCAAGTGTGAAATATTTGGTTGGTGACCAATAACAAGCTGCATAGGAGAATACAAATGATATGCAGTCGGACGAATTCGAACCAATGCAGTTGCATGTAAAATGGCATGTCCCTAGGCTGCAAGAGGTAGCTTAGTTTTCATAAGCATAGGGCGAACAATGAGCTGAAGACGCTTCACAAATGATTCTACTAGACCATTTTGTGTATGAACGTAAGCAACATGATGCTCTATGTTGATGCCAACTGCTTGGCAATAAGCATTAAAAGCTTGAGATGTAAACTCGGCGGCTCCATCAAGATGGATAGACTTGATGGGGAATTCAAGAAAATGTGCACATAATCGTATAATCTGAGCGAGCAAACGTGCAAAGGCAACATTGCGAGTGGATAATAGGCAAACATGCGACCACCTCGCAGAAGCATCCACCAAGATTATAAAATATCAGAATGGTCCACATTGGGGATAGATAGGCCCACAAAAATTTCCCTGAATTCATTGCAAAAAAGCTGAGGATTCAACTACGACCTTGGTTAAAGATGGTTTAAGCACCAATTTACCCAGGGAACACGCTGCACAAGCATAATCTTTGGACATCAGAATCTTCCTATTCTATAATGAATGTCTCTGCGTGTTTTGAATTATTCTACTCATCTTGGTAGAACCTGGGTGACCAAGTCGGTCATGCCAAAGCATAAACGCTTTCGGGTCATTGAACTTTTGGATTAAGACGGCATAAGATTCAACCCTTCTTATTATCGTATGATACAAACCAGAGGAGAGAGCTGGGAGCTTCTCTAATATACGCTTCTGGTGTGAGACAGTGGAGGTAATACACAAGTATTCCATATCATGCTCATTCACTGTCTCAAGGTGGTATCCATTACGACGTATGTCTTTAAAGCTCAATAGATCTCTCTTTGATCTGGAGGAATACAAAGCATCGTCAGTATCAAATATTGTACCACCTGGGAGCATAATACTAGCTCTACCAGAGCCCTCAGTTGTACCAGTGATAGTAGTCACGCAAGCCTTGAACATACTCAAGCTCGTGAAAAATTTACTATCCTTGAGGATTGTATGGGTCGTAGCACTGTCTGCTAGACAAACATCCTCGCCATATTGGCTTTGTTTGGATATGTCTCTGCTTGGACCAATATCTCGGGATATGCCTCTGCTTGGGTCCATATCCTTTAAAAATAAAGCAAGTATAAGCATATACACAAAACGCTTATATTATATATGAACAAAAGTAGTACAAAAAAAATAGTACAATTGGTATGAACATACTCATTCCCCAATTGTATAGCAAAACTCTAATTGGTATGAACATGCTCATTCCCCAATTAGTTTGCTTACATCCTCTCCTTCCAGATCGAGAAACATATCGGACAGTTCCAGGTGGGTATCATCAGTAGGAACACCATTACAAATATAATTTGTCTCAACACCAGTTTTAGCTTTCTTATATGAAGCCTGATACAAATCGACTAGGTGCTCGACCGTATAACAATTACGTGCCAAGTGTCCCTTCATGCCACAACGATAGCAGGTTACATCTCTAGGGGGTTTATTCCAACCTCTCCCTTTACCTTGCTTCGTTTCGCCACTATCCCTCTACTGGGGATCAACGTTATCCCTCTTCTGGGGATTTTGTATAGCGTGATTTGGATTATTCCACTTCCCAGAATTATTCCGTCGGTAGCGTCTACCGCGCCTACCCTTATAACTGTGTCGTCCACGTCCCTGTCTTGAAGCAGTCGCTGCATAAGCTTCAGGTACAGACGTAGAACCAGTAGGACGAGCCTCATGGTTCAATAACAACAATTCGTTATTTTTCTCGGCAACTAGAAGGCAGGAGATTAATTCAGAATATTTTTGAAACCTACGCTCTCTATATTGCTGCTGTAACAGCACATTAGAGGCGTGGAAAGTGCTAAAGGTTTTCTCCAGCAGCTGCGCATCAGTAACAGTATCACCACATAGTTTCAGTTGCGAGGTTATTCTGAATAAAGCCGAATTATATTCTGTTACTGATTTGAAGTCCTGCAACTGCAGGTTCCTCCAATCATTCAAAGCACCAGGATGTATGACCATCGATAAGTGGCCAAATCTATCCTTTAAACAGTTCCAGAGGACTAACGGATCTTTCACCGTCAAATATTCAGATTTAAGTCCCTCATGGATGTGGTGCCGAATGAAAATAGTGGCAGCAGCAGCACGACTCTCTGTGGTCAGCTGATTTCCTTCCCGGATAGTATCTCCGAGTTGCTTAGACGCGAGATGGAGTTCCATATCCAGGACCTAGGAAAGGTAGTTATTTCCAGTGATATCTAAAGCAAAAAACTCAAGCTTCGTTAGATTCGACATTGAAAATAAAACAACACAAGTATACCTTTCTGATTTTGTGAAATGCCCAGAAGCTTCGGGTTGATCACAAAATGTCGAGGTCTCGATCTGGAGAGTGGTAGAGACTCGTGCTGATAATGTGTTATAATTTCAAGACACACAAGATATAAAGGTGAGAAGAGGATATCTCTTATTCACATCTCTATGTTACAAACTAACTTCATATATATAAGCATAACTTCATCGTTATGTTTCAACTTATCTCACACTTCACACTACAAAAGAAAGGACAAGATACATATATATAGTATGGGAGAAGATGAGACTTGCATGGGATGGTACATTAGGTAGGGACACATAAGTGTCTAGGTGCCAAATAAAGGTGAGCATTCACCGAATGCTGCCACCAACAAGGTGGATAGCCACCAGCTGCTATACGTGTTATAACACAAAAGTAAAAATAAATTATTGTATAGTAGAATAGCCCTACTATCGAAAGAAAGTCCTTCAACACTTTTGCTATTCGTACGATTACATGAACTTCAAACAACAAACTTAGGTGTCTGGTTTGAGGGGTTTAGTAGACTTGCCTCTACTTCAAATTTGGGTGTTTGAGGTACCCAATAGACTTGCTCTAATGAGATGAATCAGTTGATCTCAACTTCAGTTTTCTGGTTCGGTTATTGAACTACTCAGAATCCGATTATTGTTAATATGTGTACAACCATTGAGAGAACTCACTCCAATTGTCTACCACCTTCAGATGTTTGACGCCATCTTAATGAGTAAAGTTTGTACATGTTTGAATTGCCATTTTAACATAAAAGAACATACAAAACATGGAGGAATATGATACATCTATGTATATCTATATCTACATTATTATATAATGCAATATTTTAAGTTCTGGTCAAGCCTTTATTGGTAAACTTTCAAAATCATCATTTTTGTTGATTCTAAATTTTTTTTAGAACAAAGGAGTAGATTTATTCAAAAGCAGAGGCTTTATCAGAAATGATAGAGCCCAAAATACAATCTGGAACAGAAGCAAGCCACAAATAACTGAAACGTTTACTCATACCTTCTTGGGCAAGAAGTGGAGCAACAGTATTACAACTACTAGAAATAAAAATAACCTGAGAAGTAAACTGATGCAGCAAAGAGCGGCAATCATGAATGATAATACGTAACCTCCACAGATGTGAAGTGGATGGATCTCTTAAAAACTTCACCATCAGTTGTGATTCACCTTCCAAGATAATTGAAGCACAAGCAAGATCTCGGGCAAGTTCAAGCCCTTTCAGAAAAGCATGGGCTTCAGCTTCTAAAGCACCATCTATACCCCTCCAGTTCCTGTCATAGATACATTGACAAGCAATACCATTATAATCACGGAAGATAATACCAGCAGCAATAGAATTCTCCTTCATAGCTCCGTCAACATTAATTTTAACAGTACACATACTAGGTGGATCCCATCATGAAAGCAAGGCCAGTGCACACTGTTAAACCTCAAATCCAGCGAATTTTTAAGGCTAGTGGGCACCCTTATACCTCAAACCCCTCACCTGGTCCGGTAGTTTGAAGGAGGGTGTAGGGGTTAAGGGTTCACGCAGATATGTTCGGGGATGACACAATTAAAAATAAATAAAATAAGGGAGTCGCATAACTTATCTGCGACACACCTTTTTTTTAATTAATAAATTTATAAAAAATATATTTCTAATTAATGAAATAATTTTTAAAAAAATGTCTCAAGTAACTTCTACGATCGCAGAAATTACTTGCGATGAAGGCTGATTTTGCCATTAGCCTTGGGACTCTGTTATACCTCAATGCCTTGACAAGGTAGTGGTTGAGGTCATAGTAGGAAAACAGGAACAGAGAATAAGCTTGTTTCACTAGTATCAAAAGGAGAGTTATGTCGATTATAAGAGTATAGAGCAGCACGAAGAATGTTAGAAAAATGGAGCTCTGATTTTTCAAAGACCCACCTATTCCGAGCCTTCCGCAGACTCCAAACAATGTTGCACCCCATTGATGGCCTCCATTGATGCATTATCTTTGATCCAAGTAAAAAATAACACTTGTAATGAAGTATCAGTAGCCACACGATATCCAATGGGAGAACCAAACTAGACTTTTTGAGCAGTCTCACAAAATAGAAAGGTATTATAGTCCAAAGCATCATTATGTAGACCACATACAGGACAAATAGGATCAACATCAATACCATGTTGTTGGATAATTGTCTTTAACCCAATAGACCCAGTAAACATCCTCCAAACAAATAATTGAATTCGTGGCAATAGACCCCAAACTCTCCATAGTTTCGACCAATCACACCCTTGGAAAATAGGAAGAGAGGATGTAAAAGCTAGCTCCTGAGCAACACATTTGTATGCAGATTTTGTAGAAAAGGTGAAGTAGAAGTAGGTGTTAGAATTTATATATGGATCTCGGCACGCTAATTTACTGAATAGATAAATAGTAGAGTTGATCGTCGTACCTAATTTAATCGCGGAAGTCCAATGGAGGCTTTCACCAGAGAGAAACCTACAACCCTTATGCCTTTAGCAGATGATGGGGCTCAGACTGCATGAGGCTAAGAGTTGACTTCCTCTCTATTTATAAACTGTAACCCTAGATTTTCCTAACCCATCAAGGAAACTAGAGTTGTAGAGGATCTACACTTACCAAATATATTAGAATTACCACCCAACCAAGAAACCTTAATTCCTTAAATACTTAGTCCCTTCTATTCATACATGTGGGACCACAATATTTCTAATTAATACATAATGGCAATTTTTCAGACTGAATAGGGAAATATATGTTGTACTATGGGCCACAATCTTACAATCTCCCACTTGGCCCTTAGAACAACATATTAATTTTGAAAAATATTTTTTCAATCTGGACCTTTAGAAAGTCGAGTGTCCACTCTTAATTTTTGAAAAATTGTAATTGTCAAAATATCAATTAGAATGTGTCTTTGCCTTCCACTCAAAACAAGAATACCACTAATGGCTAATCATGAAAACATTTGCGCTTCCGATATCACAATGCAATTCCGTGGTTCAAGCCGTTAGTACCATTAATGATTCAAGTGTAAACCTTATGGTGATTTTATTTAAGTGTAGATTGGATAGTACACAGCCTTATGTGTGATATAATATTGTGTACTTCTAAATATGGTCCAGCTTCACACATTTGAGCATATGTGTGTCATTCTGATAGATTACGACTAACCGTCATGCGAAAACTATCGCCTAATATCCAGAATGAAGGCTTACAGATACGGTGCCTAGTTGTATCTAACCCAAGCTATGAGAGCTTTGTGTGAACTCTTAGGCTGAAATGACATATTACGGCTACCGCCATATGATATCTATCACCCTTATGCCCCTTACAATTCTTTGTGCACGTGCAATAATCTTTTAAAAAAATGTGATGCATCAATTAATGAGTATACTCTATTACTTTACTGAAGGTGGAATAGTATGTTTTATAGTTGAAATATAATCATACCTTTAAGAGATATCATCATTGGAACTCCATACTTACTATATGTATGCTCCATTAAATGCCTTTTCGACTCCCACTGTTTCCTGCATCCATGGCAAGCAAGTTATGATGCACACATAGATAATTTATTTCTCTATGATTTGTTTCCCTTGATCGATACCTCAATCAAGACGAACGAATTTTGAGATGCATCTATTACGAATAGTCATAATTTATTTAATGAGGTAACACTGAAAACAAAACTAATTATCTGTGAACCATACCTAACCAAAAGTTTAGAGTTTATAAAATAAATCATAACTAGTAGAATCTAATCTTGAATAAATGTAAAGTCATTGTCTAAAAACTTATAGGTTGCTATTTTATTTCTTGTCTCCCTCTGGTTGGTGAATACCTTCTCTCTTCTTTTTCCATTCTTTATAGCGGAAGTAATCTTTCTTGATATGTCCTTTCTTTCCACAGAAGAAGCATGCACCATCCTCCTTTTCCTCTTTGTTTTCTTCATTTGCTTTTGTTCCTGAAGATTGACCTGGTCCAGATTTCACAAACTTTCATTTCTTAAAATTCTTCTTGAAGTTCTTTTTGCTGGATTTAATAATAGCTAAGTTTGCATACTCAGCTTTACTTTCTTTCAACCGTTCCTCCTCAGCTACACATATATTGATTAAATTGTTCAAATCCCATTTTTCTTCCTTGTATACTGTAATTAACCTTTAATGTGTCAAATTTACTTGGGAGTTTTGCCACTGTCATATGAACCATTAGCTCGTCTTCAATTGTAAAGCCTAAATCCCGAAGATTGATTACGAGTTTTGACAGTTTAAGAATGTGTTCCCTCACGCTCCCACTTTCATCACAACACAAGGAAAATAATTGAGCTAAATAGTTGTACTGCCTGGAATGAACAGTACCCATAAACTATTTGTTGATGAGTTCAAAAAGCTCTTTTGCTGTAGTTGTTTCTGGAATACCCACTAATCATCTCATGAATCGACCCCCGAATGACCTGTAACACCCCAAATTCTGAATCACGGGTAAATCCCGAATTCAAGATTCAAAATCCGTGTGTTAACTCATAATAAAGGAAAACCAGTCTATATATATATATATATCTTTCTTTATAAGTGTACGTAAATGTAGAATATATCATAATGAATTAAGTAAGACATGCACAAAAGTTTAACTTTACTATGATGGTTAAAATGTTATGCATAAAAATAATAATTTACTTTATGGTTCAATACCAGACATTTAACCACAATGTTCTAATTTACGTAAATATCCTTGAAATGCATCTTGTAATCTAATAATTATACATTTGTGGACTCCTACCCATTTTTCTTAAGGCAATAGGGGAGGGTACCTGTAAAACAAAAGAAAACACTCCGACGCCCAAGTTAGAATTGTACCATTTATAAGAAAAATAAATAGTATACCTTTAGCTCATGAATGGTCCACTTTTTATAGTTTGAGAATATTTTATGTTGAACCATCATTACGGCTGCCTACGTACCCTTTAGGGATCAAGTATTACGTAGTTCATAACTTTAAACAAAATACTTTCAGCTAGGTCTCTATTACAGTTCAACATCTTTGAATAAATTAAAACTATAGTAAATAAACTTAAAAAATTATCAAATTTAACTTAAACAAGATATATTTGTCTAGTTTTCGATACATCAAGCGGATCCTTAATCAGATCTACGATCAAAGAGAAGTAACCAGATTATCAAACATATACCAGAAATTCTACTCATGTAAGGACTTGTCTAAACGAGATAGAATATAACCAAGGCGAATCATAAATCTAAAAATAGTACTGGTAACCCTTTACCGTTTTCTATGATATATATACGTACATATTAATAAATAATATATAAAATATTTACCAATCCAATGGTAGATCTTTGGTCCACACCCTTCAATTAACCAACTACTTACAATTTAGAGTAGCAACTCCAGCAGGGTTTTCATGATGGATCAAGATCTTTCCTTCATCCAATTGACCTGAAAATTGTACAGTAGTATTTAATATATCCCATAACACTTGTGTAAAAATATTAGATAGATCCAATGGTAGGTTTGAGAGTAATGAATTTCTCATTTCAAACTCCCTATTTTTATTTTTTTAACAAAAATGATGATTTTTATTGTGATTGGAGTACTTAAACATCACCAAATAAGCTGATATTTTAACTAAGTATAATTTATTATCTCATCTACCTCATACGCAATTTTTAGGACCATCCAACGGTCCAATCTTGAGCAATGACTAATTTCTTCTCTCTTTTCTTCCTCCTTAGAGTTATTCCAAGGAGAATTAGTAGCTCCTCCTTTGATTTGCCTCCAAATCTAGTATAAAAACTCTCTTTTTGATGTTAAAATTACTTATTTCTAATTGAAAACCTCTTTTCCTATTTCTCTCTTCCTATTTCTCTCTTCTTTCTTATCTCCCTTTCCCTTCTTGTCTTCACAAACTATCTCTTTATATAGGTAAAAATGGAATCATAAAATTAATGGTGGTGGATTAGCCACTACAATGGTGGACTAGCCACCACTTAGCGGTGGTAGACTAACCATCATACTTAGTGGTGGTAGTGATTGTAGTAAATCTACCACTATCTAGTGGTAATGGAGGTGGATGTTAGAAATTTTTTTTATTATTATTATTCTTAGTCAAATATTTAACAAAAAGAGTAAATACTAGATAAACTTTTGTGTACCAAAACTTTGATGTGACTTATGTCCCTAGTTTAATGATTTGAAGACATGTACCAATTAAAATGATCTTGTGGATTAAATCAAAAGTTTTGAGTGAATAAATATTATTCCTTAATAAATTATCCATATGTACACATTATACTCTAATGACCATAACTCCTAGACCATAAGTCTGAATATCACCTACCATACCATTCTGAAAACTAGATTTAAAGAGCCACAACTTCATCAGAAATAGCCCAAGGCCAATTTAGAATATAAGATGTCCAAAAATGAGTTTAAAGTATATTGATGAACATATATATGAAAATATAAATAATAACCTATAAAATGTTGAGTTGTCTTAACCCAAACCAAGTAAAGATGGGCTTAGCCCATTTAACCCATTAGTTTCATTGCCAAGTCCATTACTTGAATTATTGGATTAGCCCATCTAACCCATACATAAATATGTATATATATATATAGATCTTATTACAAAAGATGACTATACAAAAGATAATTCAATTTAAGATAAATTCATAATACTAGCTCTCGGGTTAGACCCAAGGCGAATTTGAACTTAAAAATTCAGGGTATTACATTCTACCCCCCTTAAAGGGATTTCGTCCTCGAAATTTATTTTAAGAAACACCGGTAAATGACTGCTAGTAACTTGCCCACTCATTAATTTCACATTGTTATGTCAAAATATGACAGTTACATATTTATTATTATTTTTTTATCTGTGATTAATTAACTATTCAACCACTGATACTAAGTAGTAATATGATATTTCCATATTACTTGGGTTATCTTTCGCTCCATTTTTTTTATTATTATCATCAGTGAGAAAATTATCATGTTACACTTCTTCATTATAACACGTCTGATTTTTTTTTTGTTCGGTAACCACTTCCGATTTTGATCCTTGGTTTGGTAACCACTTTCGATTTTTGATCCTTGGTTCGGTATCCACTTCTAATTTTGATCCTTGGTTCGTGAAAGTCTAAAATCCTTACGGTTATTAGTTGGAATAACTATATGTCAATGTGACTAAGGTTAAGGATTACACAATCACTAAATAAAAATAATGTTGGTGATAAAGATGGAAACTAAAATCTCTAGTCAAGAGTATTGACTTATTCGATTCTTTAATATGCGGAAACAAGAATCGAATATTTCAATCTCTTAATAAATGTAAAGAAATGCACAAGAGATTTTGTTTACGAGGAAACCCAAACTGGGAAAAACCCCGGGACCTAGTCCAGAAAATAATCCACTAAAAGAAATGAAAACTTACAAACCGATTTACCACTCGATGGACACGAATTACGACTCCCTCTACGCTCCAACAGCTACGGTGTATAGTTCTTCAACAAATTCGAACTCCACGAATTTGCCTCTTAGTAGATGTTGATGTGTCTCCAACTTGACCTCCGCAAGTCCCACACCTTGAACCAATACTTGACTCCTCAAGTATTTCACCACGAGCTTGACACTTCCAAGCTCCACCACCGGAATACCACCGGTACACAAAAACAGAGTTTTTGGTTTAAAATGGGAAGGATTTGAAACAAGTTCAACAAGCTTGAGAACTAAGGATTTAGAGTTGAAGACTCTCAAGTACTTGTTGAGGTGAGGGGTGAATGGTTGTTGAATACTGGAGATTCAACCCCTATTTATAGTGAAGATGTCCAGCTCAATCCTAGACTAAATTATTAGTTCTAGGTCTAATGGTAGACACCATTATTGGGGATGAGAGAATAATCTATTGAGCCTCTCATCCCACTTAGAAATGTTTCCCACGCTCAATTATCTCCCTAAAACAAGGCTTAGAGGGAGATGAGCAATAATGTGTTAGAAAGTTACTTTACAGCTCAGAAAATCGCACTCAGAAAAACGAATCTGGGCGTCGGTTTCGAAATCAAGCCAGTCGGTTTCGAAACCAACATGTGGTTTCGAAACTGACTGATTTGGTTTCGAAACCAACAAGCTCCTGTGATGGTTATTGCCTTTTGATTTCGAAATCAACATGTTTGGTTTCGAAACCAAACTTCATCTGAAGATAGATGTGGCTTTGGTTTCGAAACCAAACTGTTTGGTTTCGAAACCAAAATTCATCTGAAGACAGATGAGTTTTGGTTTCGAAACCAACAGTTTTGGTTTCGAAACCAAACTTCATCTGTCATCAGATAAAGTTTGGTTTCGAAATCAAACTAAGGTTGATTTCGAAACAGACTTTTCCCTATATAAAATAATACCATCAATGCAGTTGGTTTCGAAACCAAACTTCTTGGTTTCGAAACCAACACTGTCCAGATTAAAAATTTATCTTTTAAAACACATTTTATCAAGAGTAAACAGTGTGGGAAACACTCTTAGCAATCTAACCACCTATGGTACTTAGTGTTCTAAGTCACTTACCATCCTAGGATGTCTTCCGGTGGTGAGTTGAGTTCTTCGGAGTCTTTGTAGATTTCTTCTCTTTCAACCGAAGTGAACCGAGACTCACTAGACTCTAACTCAAGTTACATTGACCATCTTGAGTTTACCTTTGACACGAAATTCGACAAACATAAAACATGGACCTTTCAATCTCCCCCTTTGTCGATTTCGTGACAAAAACCATTTAAGAGAAAATAAAGAATAACCCTTCCCCATTACAGCATAATTCCTCTTACAATGTACTCAAGCAATAATAAAGACTCACTCCCCCATAGTTATGACATCTAAACTTTAGGAGTAATCTTTTGATGATTTCCTGCAAAGAATTCAAACTCATTCCAGAACAAGATAATACAGATAAGTAAGAAAATACAGCATCTTGTAATAAAAAACATATGAGAAAACACAGGGATTTCAACCACTCCCTTTATGTATTTGAATTCTCTCCCCCATAGTTATACATACTCCCTGTTGGGTAATCATTCAGAATGATAAACACATCTCCCCCTTTTTGTCAGAAATA
>MVGT01002703.1:41265-52965 GCA_002174775.1 Macleaya cordata | reverse complement strand
TATTACAGGTTGAGAACCCTGAAATTACAGGGGAGACTCTGGCGAATTTTTCGTTCGCCCTAGTCATTTTTTTGAGGTGATTAGTGATATGGATAGCTGCATTAGTTTAACTCTGATTAGGTTTGTAAACCTTGTTTAAGTTTGTTTAGTACTAATTAGTCACCTTGTATAATTAGCCTAACGCCTCGAGATGCGACTCAATTCTTAGAGATTGTGAGTTTCAAATTGGGGCGTTACAGTAAATCCCCACAAATACTTAGGAACAAGATGCAAAAGGTCAGCTGAAATATGCGAGCAAATATATTAACATCAAACTCTTAACATAGTCTACCTGGGAATTGTGAAAAGCCAAGGCTTCATTAACCTGTAAAAGCAAAAGCAACCAATATAAACTGACCAAAACCCAAATATAATAACACCAAATAAAATAAACGAATACAAGGAAACCAGTAACCAAAAGAATAAGAGCAAGGAATTTATTTCACGTACTAGAGGTTGGTTCATGGGCCTTCAAACGAATTTATGCACTTCCTGATATAAGAAAAAAGATATCAAATTTAAGACATCGTATACACAATCCTACCAACAAACAATAATTGCAATTAGAATACAAGTCTTCCTTCCTAAGAAACCATCTCACTTCATAGAGTAAATCCCTAACATCCTGCAAAACCATTAATTAAGATGAGGTAAGCCTCTACAACTCCTAACGAAAAACAAGCCAAAAAAGAAGAACGTAGATGTCGTTTGTAAGTTTATAGTTCAACAATTTAAAATTCAACCTTACTTGAAACTAGTGTAGTATTGCTATAAAGAAACCAAGAAATCGAAGGAACTAAGGAGGGAACTTATTCTTTGTAACAAAGTTCAGCTCATACTCTCTCCACCGAATGCATCCAATCCCTAAACAACAATTAAATCATAAGATCGGTATCAGTTTAAAACATCAAAATCTATATAGTGAAAAAAAGAACAAAAGAATATGAATCTCTTTTCTTTATCAAATAAAAACACCTTTAATACGATTGGAGTAGTCCATAATGGTCTCCAAAACGTCCAAAGGCTTGTATATAATATATCTAAATCCGGATTTAATCAAACGTGAACGAGAGCCCAAAAACTAGACCAATAGAAGGAGATAAAAATGCTCAAAACCAAACCAAACCATAGATCATTAAAAGCTCAAACTACCAATAGCAAGTTGCATTATTTCATCCAGTCTACGAACTTGCATAAAAAGTATCCACCCTACAATGTCCATACAAAATCCAAAAATAGATTAATCTTTAAAGGTTTAAGAAATAAGAAGCAACAAAAGAAATAAGAGCAAAAAAAAAAACAACATAAATATGAACTACAAATCGAAATAACCAATTTCTAAAAACAGGAATGGGGCATAGGACGACTCACTAATCCACCGGAGGGGAAAAAATTCAATCTCGTAACTCAACTTCAATCTAACGGATGCAAATTTAAGCAAAAATAAACTACTAAATAAATAAATTTAAAGAGAAATTTGAAAGGCTGATTTTTTGTCATTAGAAATCCCTGAGCAATGTAAAAGGATTTTGTCTAAAAAAATAATCATCTTAGAAAAAGAAGGAAATACTAAGTAGAATTGCAAGTAAAAATATAAGACTTACTTTTCGAAAAAAACCATTTCACTCCATACAGAAATAACTCTTACTCCTCCTGAAAACCCAACAATTAAGGTTATGTAAATCCCCACAAATACTTAGGAACAAGATGAAAAGTTCAGCTGAAATATGCGAGCAAATATACCAACATCAAATACTTAACACAGTCTACCTGGGAATCGTGAAAAGCCAAGGCTTCATCAACCTAAAAAAGCCAAAGCAACCTACATAAACTGACCAAAACCCAAATACAATAACACCAAATAACATAAACAAATTCAAGGAAACCAGTAACCAAAAGAATAAGAGCAAGGAACTTATTTCACGTACTAGACGTTGGTTCATGGGCCTTCTAACGAATGTATGCATTTCCTGACATAAAGAAAGAGATATCAAATTTAAGACATCGTATACACAATCCCACCAATAAACAATAATTGCAATTAGGCAGTAGCAGCGAGTTAGAAAACAAGTCTCCCATCCTAGGAAATCATCTCACTTCATAGAGTAAATCCCAAACTTCCTCCAAAAACATTAATTATGATGAAGTAAGCCTCTACAACTCTTAATGAAAAACAAGCCAAAAAAGAAGAACGTAGATGTGATTTGTAAGTTTATAGTTCCACCATTTAAAATTTAACCTCACTTGTAACTAGTGTAGTATGGCTATAAAGAAACCAAGAAATCGAAGGAACTAAGGAGGGAACTTATTCTTCGTAACAAAGATCAGCTCATACTCTCTCCACTGAATGCATCTAATACTTAAAACAGCAATTAAATCACAAGATCGGTATCGGTTTAAAACATCAAAATCTATATAGTCAAAACAAGAACAAAAGAATATGAATCTCCCTTCTTTATCAAATAAAAGCTAACATCTAAAGACTTCTATATAATATCTGAATACGGATTTAATCAAACTTGAACGAGAGCCGAAAAACTAGACCAATACAAGGAGATAAAAATGATCAAAACCAAACCAAACCATAGATCATGGCAAGCTCAAACTACTAATAGGAAGTTGCATTATTTCGTCCAATCTATGAACTTCCAGAAAACGTATTCACCATACAATGTCCATACAAAATCCAAAACATGGATTAATCTTTAAAGATTTAAGAAATAAGAAGCAACAAAAGAAATAAGAGCAAAAAAAACATAAATATAGATTACAAATCGAAAGAACAAATTTCTAAAAACAGGAATGAAGCATGGAACGGCTCATCAATCCACCTGAGGGGAAAAAATTCAATTCCGTAACTCAACTTCAATCTAACAGATGCAAATTTAAGCAAAAATAAACCACTAATTAAATAAATTTAAAGAAAAATTTGAAAGGCAGTCTTCCGCATCGAAGTATGAGCTGAATCTGAAAGGCTGATTGTTTGTTATTAGAGATCCCTGAACAATGTAAAAGAATTTTGTTTAAAAAAAATAATAATCGTAGAAAAGAAGTAAACACCAAGTAGAATTGTAAGTAAAAATAAAAGACTCCCTCTTCGAAGAAAACTATTTTACTCCATATAGAAATAACCCCTACTCCTACTAAAAAACCAATAAATAAGGTTAAGTAAATCCCTACAAATACTTAGGAACAAGATGCAAAAGTTCAGCTAAAATACGCGAGCAAATACATCAACATCAAACACTTAACACAGTCTACCTGGGAATCGTGAAAAGCGACGGCTTCATCAACCTGTAAAGGCCAAAGCAACTGACATAAACTGACCAAAACCCAAATACAATAACACCAAATAACATAAACGAATACAAGGAAACCAGTAACCAAAAGAATAAAAGCAAGGAACTTATTTCACGTACTAGAGGTTGGTTTATGGGCCTTCCAACGAATGTATGCACTTCTTGATATAAGGAAAAAGATATCAAATTTAAGACATCGTATACACAATCCCACCAACAAACAATAATTGCAATTAGGCAGTAGCAGCGAGTTAGAATACAATTCTCCCTTCCAAGGAAACCATCTCAGTTCATAGAGTAAATCCCAAACTTCTTGCAAAACCATTAATTAAGATGAAGTAAGCCTCTACAACTCTTAACGAAAAACAAGCCAAAAAAAAGAACGTAGATGTGATCTGTAAGTTTATAGTTCAACCATTTAAAATTCAACCTCACTTCGAACTAGTGTAGTATGGCTATAAAGAAACCAGGAAATCGAAGGAACTAAGGTAGGAACGTATTCTTCGTAATAAAGATCAGCTCATACTCTCTCCATCGAATGCATCCAATCCCTAAACAGCAATTAAATCATGAGATCGGTATCGGTTTAAAACATCAAAATCTATATTTTCAAAACAAGAACAAAAGAATATGAATCTCCCTTCTTTATCAAATAAAAGCAACTTTAATCCGATTGAAGAAGTCCATAACGGTCTCCTAACATCCAAAGGCATGTATATAATATCTGAATACGGATTGAATCAAACGTGAACGAGAGTCCAAAGACTAGACCAATACAAGGAGATAAAAATGCTCAAAACCAAACCAAAGCATAGATCATGACAAGCTCAAACCACCAATAGGAAGTTGCATTATTTCATCCAATCTACGAACTTCCAGAAAAAGTATCCACCCAACAATGTCCATACAAAATCCAAAACATGGATTAATCTTTAGAGGTTAAAGAAATAAAAAGCAACAAAAGAAATAATAGCAAAAAAAAACAACATAAATATGGATTGCAACTCGAAAGTACCAATTTCTAAAAATCGGAATGAGGCATGGAACGACTCACCATTCCACCTGAGGGGAGAAAATTCAATCCCGTAACTCAACTTCAATCAAACTGATGCAAATTTAAGCTAAAAAAAAACCACTAAATAAATAAATTTAAAGAGAAATTTGAAAGACAGTCTTCCCCATCGAAGTATGAGCTGAATTTGAAAGGCTAGTTTTTTGTTATTAGAGATCCCTGAACAATGTAAAAGAATTTTGTTTAAAAAAATAATTATCGTAGAAAAGAAGTAAACACCAAATGGATTTGCAAGTAAAAATAAAAGTCTACCTTTTCGAAGAAAACCATTTCACTCCATATAGAAATAACCCTTACTCCAAAAAACCAACAAATAAGGTTATGTAAATCCCAATAAATACTTAGGAACAAGATGAAAAAGTTCAGCAGAAATATGCAAGCAAGTATATTAACATCAAACACTTAACACAGTCTACTTGGGAATCGTCAAAAGCCAAGGCTTCATCAACCTGTAAAAGCCAAAGCAACCGACATAAACTGACCAAAACCCAAATACAATAACACCAAATAATATAAACGAATACAAGGAAACCAGTAACCAAAAGAATAAGAGCAAGGAACTTATTTCACGTACTAGACGTTGGTTCATGGGCCTTCCAACGTTTGTATGCACTACCTAATATAAGGAAAATGATATCAAATTTAAGTCATCGTATACACAATCCCACCAACAAACAATAATTGCAATTAGGTAGTAGTAGTGAGTTAGAATACAAGTCTNAAACCTTGCTAATACTAGAAAAAAAATGTTATTATTGTTATTATTATATTTTTTTTTGTTAGCGGGGTCCCACACTTATTCTTCGTAACAAAGATCAGCTCATAGTCTCTCCACCGAATGCATCCAATCCCTAAACAACAATTAAATCATAAGATCGGTATCGGTTTAAAACATCAAAATCTATATAGTCAAAACAAGAACAAAAGAATATGAATCTCCCTTCTTTACTAAATAAAAGCAACTTTAATCCGATTGAAGTAGACCATAACGGTCTCCGAATGTCCAAAGGCTTGTATATAATATCTAAATATGTATTTAATCAAACGAAATAAGAGCAAAAAAAAAACAACGTAAATATGGATTACAAATCGAAAGAACTAATTTCTAAAAACTGGAATGAGGTATGGGACGACTCACTAATCCACCTGATGTAGACGCCAAATTTTCGCACACCCCAGAAAGTACCCATTTTGGTCGCATATCGGTTTACGTGCAAAATTTAACAAAAAAATGGGTTTAATCTGACTCAGCAGGCTTTCACTCCATTGGTCCAAAATTCGGCTCAAGGCCGGAACGAGAAGAGAACCAAATCTCGAGGAACCCCGAACGCGGAATGGAACCGGTTCAGTCGAGGAACCGTAGGATTTTAATCCCTGGGTATCGCCACGTGTCGCGACAGGATTGGCCCACCCTCATTTTTCCCAAATCAATCATTTTTTTTGTCAAAAATCAGTTCTTGAAAGAATTCTGTATAAAAATCAAATTTCAAAATGGTGGGACCCATTTCTATTTTTATAAGAAAAAAAATAATAATAAAATGTTTTAAAAATAAAAATAAAAATTTTTTGGGGCCACTACGCACCTTGCATGCGCATGTCTCGCATGCAGGGTGGCGTGGTGGACAGCCCTCTTTGGGTCTCCCCATCCCCCCCACGCCTGTTTTGGGGAGAGGGAGAAACCGAGTGAAAAATAGGGGGAGTTGGAGGTAGATCGGAGGATCGAGAGGTAGAGAGAGGAGCAAAGAGTAGAAAGAGAGAGATCGAGAAAAGAGAAAATTAGAGGGAGATAGAGAGAACATGGGGACTGATAGAGAGGAGAGAACAGGAGATTGGGAGAAAGAAATTGAGATTGAGCGAGACTGAAGGAGAGGGAATTCGAGAGAGAGAGAACCGAGAGAAACAGAGAGAGCAGAGAGGGGAATGGCAAAAAAAAAGAGGGAAAGAAAGGAAGCAGCAGTAGCTGCTGCTGCTGCCATCTGAGATCGAGGGAGAGAAGAAGAAGGAAGAAGAGCAACAAAAAAAAAATTTTTAAACGTCTGTAACAGACGTGTGAAGAGATAGGGAAGAAAGAAAAAGAAGAAGAAGAGGAGAAAAAGAAGGAAGAAGAAAGCAAAAAGAAGAAGAAAGGAAGAGAAGAAAAATAAAAATTTTGGGCGTCTGTAACAGACGCTTAGAGGAGGAAGAAGAAGGGAGGAGGAGAGAGAAAAAGGAAAAAAAAGAAGAAAAAAACAGTAAAAAAATGTTTTTTTTTAAAATATAAAAAAACAGAAACAAAACAGAAACAAAAAATCGTTTTAAAGAAAAAAAAAACAAAAAAACAGGAAAAAAAGTTTTGCAAAAAAAAAAAACAATTTTAATTATTTTTGTTTTTCCATTCCATTTCCTCTCATGCATTAACTACAAAAACAATTTTGCAATATCCCTAGAGTTTTGGTTCTCTCCACTTGGACATGGAGTGGGGCCCACTTGTCGCTTCCACCACACCGACACGAAAGGGGGTGAGATTTCTTGCAATCGGGCCGACGGGCTCGTGCCGACTAAGTGATAATCCATGTCTTATCTTTTGCTTTATTCCATTGTTGAGTTTACATCCCATGTGATGAAGTGATGATGTAACGATGTTTTGACGACTCAATGAAATCTTGCATGCAATTTTTGACGGTAAAAATGTTGTAAATGTAACTTTCCTGTCATGTGAATTTTAGCATGTATTACATGATACACGTAAACTTTGCATGAAATGATTGATGATATGCATGCATGCCACATGATGTTTACGTGAATGGGTTGAAACCTTCGCATTAAATATTTTGCATGATGGATGTTCCATAAAATTGATGCATGCATGAAATAAACAAGCGTGTGATAGTGTGGTATTTTTCATATGGAACTTGATACATCCCCTTCAACATGAGTTAGTATCACCATTTTTGCCATATTTAATATGATTAACATCGTGCTTGCGGTTTCATCACTTCTTGCAAAAACATTTTTGCGTAATGATCATTGCTTACACTCCCACCTTTGTGCTTGAAGTTTTGATATCATAAGGTGCGTTAATTTACTTGTCTGCTGATTTCAAGTAATTAGTGACTTGTATTAGTGTTCTGATTATTTTGCTAGTTTTAGATCAAAGCACTCAATAAGCCTCTGAATAAGCTATTTTGGGCCTACAGGCCCATCCCTTAGTGGTGGGCCCACGGGCCCTCCTTCCATTCTCCTATTTCTAGCCTTCGGGCTTTCTATCAGTTGCTATGAGCTTCAGGGCTCATTTCTCGGGCTCCGGCCTAAGGGCCCGCCTCCTCGCCAGGCTCACGGGCTTAGATCCATTTTTCCAGGGCCCAAAGCCCATCACCATCATTTGGGCCATTAGAGCCTATTTTCTTCCTTGTGGGTCCAAGAACCCACATCCTCTCATGTCGGGCCTAAGGGCCTGATAACTTGCCAAACCCTAAAATACAAACAATAATAGAAATTAAGGTCTCTAGCTTAGTTCACCCTAGGGTTAGGCTTTGCGTGCTTGTAGCTTTAGGTTGCATTAGCTTAGGGTTGTGTATTATTTTCGAGGGCATGTAGGGTTTCACTCGATGTGAAATTCCTATTCTATCCTCACCTTTATTTTATATGTCTTTTCCCAGATGCACACATTTAGCTTAGGGATTTTCATACATATAGAGTTAGGGTCATCCTAAACCAGATTAGGAATCTTTAGATACCTTCGTGCGGTACTAGAGCATAGGGCATGCATCATTCGCGTCTCTCCACGCTCGCATTTTTCAGGCACACATGCATTGTGTGATTCCATTTCGTCTCCGGGTACGTCCTATGTTGGACATGACCCCTCTTTCAGATTCACGCCTAAGGGCTGAATCTGCTCTTCGTCGACTTTGAGGTTTACGCCTAAGGGTTGAATCCGCCTACCGTCATCTTCGGAACACTCTACCTTCGTCATCTTTGAGAGTCCCAACATTCGTCTTCTTTCAGATTCACGCCCCGTAGCATCAATGAATCTACTCATTGTCATCTTTCAGATTCACGCCCTGTAGCATCAATGAATCTGCTTTCGTCTTCTTTCAGATTCACGCCCCGTAGTGTCCATAAATCTGTTTTCGTCATCTTTCAGATTCACGCCCCGTAGCGTCAATGAATCTGCTCATCATCTCCTTTCAGATTCACGCCCCGTAGCATCAATGAATCTACTTATCGTCTTCCTTCAGATTCACGCCCCGTAGCGTCAATAAGTGCTTATCGTCACCTTTCAGATTCACGCCCCGTAGCGTCAATGAATCTGCTCATCGTCACCTTTCAGATTCAGGCCCGGTAGCGTCAATGAATCTGCTTTCGTCATCCTTCAGATTCACGCCCCGTAGCGTCAATGAATCTGCTCATCGTCTCCTTTCAGATTCACGCCCCGTACCGTCAATGAATCTACTTTCGTCATCCTTCAGATTCACGCCCCGTAGCGTCAATGAATCTGCTTTCGTCATCTTTCAGATTCACGCCCCGTAGCGTCTATGAATCTGCTTTCGTCATCTTTCAGATTCACGCCCCGTAGCGTCTATGAATCTGCTTTCGTCATCTTTCAGATTCACGCCCCGTAGCGTCCATGAATCTGCTTTCGTCGTCTTTCAGATTCACGCCCCGTAGCGTCCATGAATCTGCTTTCGTCGTCTTTCAGATTCACGCCCCGTAGCGTCAATGAATTTGCTTTCGCTATCCTTTAGATTCACGCCCCGTAGCGTCAATGAATCTGCTTTCGTCATCTTTCAGATTCACGCCCCGTAGCGTCAATGAATCTGCTTTCGTCATCCTTCAGATTCACGCCCCGTAGCGTCAATGAATCTGCTTTCGTCACCTTTCAGATTCATGCCCCGTAGCGTCCATGAATCTGCTTTCGTCATCTTTCAGATTCACGCCCCGTAGCGTCAATGAATCTGATCATCGTCTCCTTTCAGATTCACGCCCCGTAACGTCAATGAATCTGCTTATCATTTTCCTTCAGATTCACGCCCAGTAGCGTCCATGAATCTGTTTTCGTCATCCTTCAGGTTTACGCCCAAGAGCATCCATGAATCTGTTTTCGTCATCTTTGTTGGTGAATGGATACAAAGTACGTCCACGTCACTGGCTTTTTGTCGTCTTTGTCTGTGCGTGGATACAAAGTACATCCACGTCACTTGCTTCTTGTCGTCTTTGGGCACATCCTATGTTGGATGTGATCCCTCAGTGTATGGTGCATACAACACCATATCACATGTTTGAGTGTACGTGTATACATTGCACGTATCACACCCCTTGTTTGCGCGTGGATACAAAGTACGTCTACGTCACTATGCTCCTAGCACGTAGGCCTACCGATGGCACGTGTCGCTTCCTTTGCTGCATTCAGACAGATGGATGTATGCATCTTTCGCCCCAGAACTGTTTGATAATGACACGTAGATTTAGGGGGCTTACTTACTGTAGTGCAGTTGTTTTTGTGTATGTAGCATAACTTAGTATCGATCATATATTTCCCTAAAAGACTTTAATCGCGAAGTAGAGGCCGTCCTCACGGACGGGCGGTTGTTGGGTGCCTAACACCTTCCCAACTCGTACCTAGATCCCCTTATCCATTATCTCTGCACCGCAGGCCATCTACTTTGGACTATCGCCATGGTTTTCTCAGAAAACAAGATTTAGGTCGATTTTCCAAAATCTTAGGTCCTGATTCCCATAAATCAGGTGGCGACTCCTTACATATCACATTCATACCCCTTCTGAGGTAGGCGAATCCAACTTATGCGTCTCCCACGCACGAGTTTCCCTCGAGCGTGGTACGCTCTGGATTCTGGCTCCATATCTGAGGGGAAAAAATTCAATCCCGTAACTCAACTTCAATCTAACGGATGCAAATTTAAGCAACAATAAATTACTAAATAAATAAATTTAAAGAGAAATTTGAAAGATAGTCTTCCCTATCGAATTATGAGCTGAATCTGAAAGGTTGATTTTTTGTTATTAGAAATCCCTAAACAATGTAAAACAATTTTGTCTAAAAAATAATCATCCTAGAAAAAGAATGAAACACTAAGTAGAATTGCAAGTAAAAATATAAGACTCACTTTTCGAAAAAAAACCATTTAACAATACAGAAATAACTCTTACTCCCACTGAAAAACCAACAATTAAGGTTATGTAATTCCCCACAAATACTTACGAACAAGATGCAAAAGTTCAGCCGAAATATGCGAGCAAATATATCAACATCAAACACTTAACACAGTCTACCTGGGAATCGTGAAAAGCCAAGGCTTCATCAACCTGTAAAAGCCAAAGCAACCGACATAAACTGACCAGAACCCAAATACAATAACACCAAATAACATAAACGAATACAAGGAAACCAGTAACCAAAAAAATAAGAGCAAGGAACTTATTTCACGTACTAGAGGTTGGTTCATGGGCCTTCCAACGAATGTATGCACTTCCTAATATAAGGAAAAAGATATCAAATTTTAGACATCGTATACACAATCCCACCAACAAACAATAACTAGAATTAGGCAGTAGAAGCGAGTAAGAATATAGGTCTCCCTTCCCAGGAAACCATCTCACTTCATAGAGTAAATCCCATACTACCTTCAAAACCATTAATTAAGATGAAGTAAGCCTCTACAACTCTAAACGAAAATAACCTAAAAAAGAAGAACGTAGATGTGATTTGTAAGTTTATAGATCAACCATTTAAAATTCAACCTCACTTGGAACTAGTTTAGTATGGCTCTAAAGAAACCAAGAAATCGAAGTAACTAAGGAGGGAACTTATTCTTCGTAACAAAGATCAGCTCATACTCTTTCCACCGAATGCATCTAATCCCTAAACAACAATTAAATTATAAGATCGGTATCGGTTTAAAACATCAAAATCTATATAGTAAAAATAAGAATAAAAGAATATGAATCTACCTTCTTTATCAAATAAAAGCAACTTTAATCCGATTGAAGTAGTCCATAATGGTCTCCGAACGTCCAAAGGCTTGTATATAATATCTGAATACAGATTTAATCAAAAGTGAACGAGAGCCCAAAAACTAAACCAATACAAGGAGATAGAAATGCTCAAAATCAAACCAAACCATAGATCATGACAAGCTCAAACCACCAATACGAAGTTGCATTATTTCATCCAATCTACGAACTTGCAGAAAAAGTATCCACCCTACAATGTCCATACAAAAACCAAAACATGGATTAATCTTTAAAGGTTAAAGAAATAAGAAGCAACAAAAGAAATAAGAGCAAAAAAAA
>MVGT01002705.1:49894-61581 GCA_002174775.1 Macleaya cordata | reverse complement strand
AGAGAGAGAAAGGGTTTGTGAGGATCTAGGGTTTGAGGGTTTCTTCATTGGGGTTGGGGCCCTTGCCCCAACCCAAGTTTCTAGTGTTCTCCATGTGTTCTCTCCTCTATTACTATGTACAACAATGGAGATAGACTTTCAAGGTTGAAGATGATGTGAGTGTGCTGTTCGGAGTAGTTTAGAGAGTCGATCTCTAATGGATTCTCTTTGGTGTTCTCCGGTAAGTCTTGTAACATCTTTGATGTGTGTTTATCTGGTTGGTTGAGTAAGAAGCATTGCAATATGTTCTTGATAATAATGGAAGTTTCTCTGGTACGCCGATTTGGCCGTGGATGTAGCCCGTGAGGGTGAACCACGTATATCTTGTGTTGTGGTTGATGCTTATTTTTATCTTTGTCATTATATTTTCTTGTTGATTCATCGTTATTAAGTCTCAAAATCCTTAAGCCTATTCTTCTGTGCGTCGGGGATGTGTCGTTGGTATGACGAAATTCCTAACATATAAATCTTCAAGATGGATGATGGATGCATGATATATATTTTCAGAGGGCAGTTTTGATGCAATAAAAATTTGCTGCCTAAAACGAGGCCCAAGTTAAATCATGATCTAACCACTATTTTCAACCGAGTCAAGATTCTTTCTACATTGTGAGTGTACACTCAAATACACTGACCTGTAGAATGTACATGGAGATCATCCAAAGTCAGTTTTAGGTGAAGATGTTCGTTCTCGCCATTTAAATGTTGAAAATCACCTCGATCATTCTAAAACTTTTAATTCCGTCATCCGGTGATTAAAATTGGGTCATTCATTTCATCGTTGATTTGTAATCCATAGCTAATCTTCATTCAAAATTATCTTTAGGATTATCTCCATGTCCACCCATTAGTAAAGTACAAAAACAATGTATGATTAACGATGCAATGAGAATCATCCTCTTTTGATTATATAATAGTGGGACCTAATATTATATCAGACGATCAATTGTGGAAAACAAAAAGTAATTAGCGTTCACTTTAAAATAGTTGACTCAGATGGTTTTTCGTTTTTATTTTTTTAAGAAAATAAATATAAACCTGTTACATGGATGATCGGTAGAAAAAAAGAGGCCCGCATGTTGAAAAAGAGAGAAAAAAGTCTGCCTCCCGGAAAAGAAGAGATGCAAGATTTAAGCTCAAATTTTTAGTAGTTTAATACTTAATTCTGTCATGTTTAAATAAAAAATAGGAAAAAAAATATGAAATGAAAAGAAAAAAAAATCTTAAAAATAGTGACACTTTAAATGATCTTTGAATTTAGTGATTTTAAATAAGAGAGCGATTCCACTAACACGTTATATTGACATCTAGCGAAGATTAACACGTTATACTATATACTATGTTTATGGGGCTCACGGGAAGATAAACTAGAAGTTAATTTTTTTGTGTAAATTATTTTCATTTAAAATCATAAATTTATAAATTTTAGAATTGGTTAATTTTTTGACAAAATTTTTTTTTACTATCTAAATCATTCTCATTAAAAATGAGTCTTCATCTTTAAGTCAATTACACATGTCATTGTCGTAATCAATGCACCATAACCTGCAAGGCTACAACAAGAGAGTGCTACTTATCCCTACAAATAAAGTAAGTTGGAAAAGAAGATTGAGCGGGGCCCGCACTTAGCCACCAAGGGTCGAGCCTTGGGCATGGTCAAACCTTGGGCATGTTCAAACCTTGAGGTCTGAACTTACTTGGTTCATCCCATAGTTTTGGATCATTTTGTATGGCCCACATGTTCACCAATAGCATTGTGTCCCGTGGGACATAGTAGCCTCCTACCAAACACTCTTTTGAGGGCTAGTGTGGAACTAGTATTGGGCCAGCTGGATACACCAAAAGTGTCTCGACGATGATGGCATCAGGGTTTGCTTTGGGTCAAGGCGACCAAGGCGGCTGCCTTGGGCTCCACATTTGAAGGGCCCTCAAAATTAAGTCCTATTAGCGTGCCTTTAGGCCACACAAGAAAGTTAAATTTGTACAAGTTTTTCGCATTTTAATGGTTTCAAAATCATGTAATTTTTTTTGTGGATATATTATTTTTATCAAAAAAATCAGTTCAATTAGAGATCCCTAACCCTCTAAGAAAATAACTTTAAGGCCCTGCTTAGTCCACCGTAAATATTCGCAAATGCGAAAATTCATTGTTCTTGTAGGTGCTAATTAAAATTCTATAAATTACAAAAAAAAAAAAATTAGATTGTTTATTTTGTAAGCTCATTGCAAATCCTACCAAATTTTTGTTATTAGATGTCCTCACCAATCATCTATAAATACATGATAAACCGTGAATTTTTGCATTTGTGAATATTCACGGTGTACTAAGCAGGGCCTAAATGTGAGCCATTCATTCACACTATTAAATACTAGATTAAGAATTTGTGGTGTTAGAAGTTTTCAATTAAACTCACTTTTTGTAGATATGATCTCACTAGAAAATAACATATTTAAAAATTTTTAACTTTAACAAAATCTATCTTATGTTCTATAAAAAAATAAATCCATCTTATATATGTATTATATGTTATAACATTTTTTCATAGATTATTAATTGCTAACTCCTAAAATTGGCCCCCAAATGAAAACATTTTTATAACATTCAACATAAATATTGGACCATTCTTCTCCTTTAGTGCCATCTTCATCACTTCTCTCCAATACGAACTATTTGGACACCCTTAAAAAGTGACACCTCACTTGTGGCGTCTATCTGGATACGATCTAAAGGTTGATTTTTTATGGATAATGTTCTCACCATGTACATTATCCTTAGAAAAATTAATCCATTCTAAAGCTTCTAACCCCACAAGAAATTGATTGAAAGTCGATCAAAAATCAATTCTATTTACCGTTAATAATTAATCAACTTTAAACCAATTTTTGATAGGATTAGAAATTTTAGAATATGCTAATTTTATTTGAGGATGATTTTCATGATGAGGATGACATCTTTACAAGAAATCAACCCTTATATCATATCTATATGGATGTTAGTGATTTCTCTTCATTTCTACGTGATCAAAATTCGTGTGTTAACTCATCATAAAAGAAAACCAGTCTACATATATATATATATCTTTCTTTATAAGTGTACGTAAATGCAGAACATATCATGATAAATTAAGTAAGACATGCACAGAAGTTTAACTTTACAATGATGATTAAACATTATACATAAAAAATAATAATTTACTTCATGGTTCAATACCAGATATTTAACTACAATGTTCTAATTCATGTAAATATCCTTGAAATGCATCTTGTAATCTAATAATTATACATTTGTGGACTCCTACCCATTTTTCTTAAGGCAATAGTATAGGGTACCTGTAAAACAAAAGAAAACACTCCGACGCCTAAGTTAGTATTGTACCATTTATAGAAAAAATAAATAGTACCTTTAGCTCATTAATGATCCAATGTTTATAGTTTGAGAATATTTTATGCTGAACCGTCATTACGGCTGCCTACGTACCCTTTACGGATCAAGCATTATGTAGTTCATAACTTTAAACAAAATACTTCCAGCTAGGTCTCTATTACAGTCTAGCAACTTTGAATAAATCAAAACTATAGTAAATAAACTTAAAAAATTATCAAATTTTAACATAAACAAGATATATTTGTCTAATTTTCGACACATCAAGCGGATCATTAATCAGATCTACGATCAAAGAGAAGTAACCAGATAATCAAACATATACCAGAAATTCTACTCATATAAGGACTTGTCTAAACGAGATAGAATTTAACCAAAGCGAATCATAAATCTAAAAATAGTACTGGTAACCCTTTACCTTTTTCTATGATATATATATATATATATATATATTAACAAATAAATATATGAAATATTTACCAATCCAACGGTAGATCTTTGGTCCACACCCTTCAATTCTCCAACTACTTACAATTTAGAGTAGCAACTCCTGCAGGGTTTTCATAATGCATCAAGGTCTTTCCTTCATCCAATTGACCTGAAAATTTTACAGTAGTATTTAACATATCCCATAACACTTATGTAAAAATATTAGACAGATCCAATAGTAGCTTTGAGAGTAATGAATTTCTCATTTTGAACTCGCTATTTTTGTTCCTCAAACAAAAATAACGATTTTTATTGTGATTGGACTCCTTAAACTTCTCCAAATAAGCTGATATTTTAACCAAGTATAATTTATTATCTCGTCTACATCATACTCAATTTTAAGGACCATCCAACGGTCCCATCTTAAGTAATGACTAATTTCTTCTTCTCTCTTTTCTTTCTTCTTAGAGTTATTCTAAGGAGAATTAGTAGTTCCTCCTTTGATTTGCTTCCAAATCTAGTATATAAAAAAACTCTCTTTTTTATGTTGAAAATACTTATTTCTAATTGAAAACCTCTCTTCATATTTCTCCCTTCTTTCTTATCTCCCTCCCCCTTCTTATCTTCACAAACTACAATAGTGGAATAGCCACCACTTAGTGGTGGTAGACAAACCATCATATACTTAGTGGTGGTATAGTAATTGTAGTAAATCAACCACTATCTAGTGGTGGTGGAGGTGGATGTTAGAAAAAACCTTTATTATTATTATTCTTAGTCAAATATTTAATAAAAATAGTAAATACTAGATAAATTTTTGTGTACCAAAATTTTGATATGACTTATGTCCCTAGTTAAATGATTTGAAGACATGTATCAATCAAAATGATCATGTGGATTAAATCAAAAGTTTTGAGTAAATACACATTATTCCTTAATAAATTATCCCTATATATATATTATACTATAATGAGCATAACTCTTAGACCATAAGTCTGAATATCACCCACCATACTATTCTGAAAACTAGATTCATAGAGCTACAACTTTATCAGAAATAGCCCAAGGCTAATTTGGACCATAAGATGTCCAAATATGAGTTTAACGTATACAGATTAACATATATACGAAAATATAAATAATAACCTATAAAATGTTGAGTTGTCTTAATCCAAAACAAGTAAAGATGGGCATAGCCCATTTAACCCATAGTTTCATTGCCAAGTCCATTACCTGAATTATTAGGTTAGCCCATCTAACCCATACATAAATATGTATATATAGATTTTATTATAAAAGACGACTACACAAAAGATAATTCAATTTAAGATAAATTTATAATACAAGTTCTCGGGTTAGACCCAAGGTGAATTTGAACTAAAAAATTCAAGGTATTACATTCTACCCCCTTAAAGGAATTTCGTCCTCAAAATTTAGTTTAAGCAACACTTGTAAATGACTGCTAGTAACCTGCGTACTTGTTAATTTTACATTGTTATATCAAAATATAGCAGTTACATATTTATTATTATTTTTTTATCTGTGATCAATTAGCTATTCAAATCACTGATACTAAGCAGTAATATGATATTTTCATATTATTTAGGTTATCTTTTTTACCCTTTTTTTATTATTATAATTAGTGAGAAAAGTTATCGTGTTACACTTCTTGAAATTAACACTTCTGATTTTTTTTTCTTGGTTCGGTAACCACTTCCGATTTTGATTCTTGGTTTGGTAACCACTTTCGATTTTGATCCTTTTTTCGGTAACCACTTCTAATTTTGATACTTGGTTCGGTAACTAGTTTCAATTTTGATCATTGGTTCTGCAACTACAACTATCGATAGCGGGATATCAATCCCTCTAAGAAAATCACAGTCCCGATCAGTCTGATTTTGATCCTTAATTGGGTAACCACTTCTTTATTGTGTATAACATAAATAAGTGCATTAACTATGTGTCAGTATCAATTAATGTTTTGTAAGTTCTACTAAACTTCCATTGCACACTAATTCCTTAATGTTAATGCATATGAGGATGGAATCATAAGGTGGTGGATAAAAATAAAATTAATGGTGGTGGACTGTGATTTTCCTAGATGGATTGATATCCCGCTATCGATAGTTGTAGTTGCCGAACCAAGTATCAAAATCGGAAGTGGTTGCCGAACCAAGGATCAAAATCGGGAGTAGATACCGAACCAATGATCAAAATCGAAAGTGGTTACCGAACCAATGATCAAAAATCAAAAGTGGTTACCAAACCAATGATCAAAATCGGAAGTAGTTACCAAACAAAAAAAAAATTCAGATGTATTATATTGAAGAATTGTAACATGATAAATTTTCTCACTGATGATAATAATAAAAAAAAAAGGAGAGAAAGATAACCCAAGTAATATGGAAATATCGTATTACTGCTTAGTATTAGTGATTTGAATAGTTAATTAATCACAGATAAAAAAATAATAATAAATATATAACTACCATATTTTGACATAACAATATGAAATTAACGAGTGGGCAGGTTACTAGCAGTCATTTACAGGGATTGCTTAAAATAAATTTCGAGGACGAAATTCTTTTAAGGAGGGTAGACTGTAATACCCTGAATTTTTTAGTTCAAATTCGCCTTGGGTCTAACTAGAGAACTAGTATTATAAATTTATCTTTAATTAAATTATCTTTTGTATAGTCGTCTTTTCTAATAAAATCTATATATACATATTTATAATTCAGGTAATGGACTTGGCAATGAAACTATGGGTTAAATAGGCTAAACCTATCTTTACTTGTTTTGGGTTAAGACAACTCAACATTTTATAGGTTATTATTTATATTTTCGTATATATGTTTATCAATATACTTTAAACTCGTTTTTGGACATCTTATGTTCCAAATTAGCCTTGGACTATTTCCGATGAAGTTGTAGCTCTTTGAATCTAGTTTTCAGAATCGTATGGTGGGTGATATTCAGACTTATAGTGTAGGAGCTATGGTCATTATAGTATAATGTGTACATATGGATAATGTATTAAGGAATAATGTTTATTTACTTAAAACTTTTGATTTAATCCACAAGATCATTTTGATTGATACATGTCTTCAAATCATTAAACTAGGGACATAAGTAATATCAAAGTTTTGGTACACAAAAATTTATCTAGTATTTACTATTTTTATTAAACATTCGACTAAGAATAATAATAATAAAAATTTTTCTAACATCCACCTCCATCACCACTAAATAGTGGTAGATTTACTACAATCACTACCACCACTAAGTATGATGGTTAGTCTACCACCACTAAGTGGTGGCTAGTCCACCATTGTAGTGGCTAATCCACACAATTAATTTTATTTTTATCCACCACCTTTTGATTCTATTTTCTCCTACATAAAGAGTTAGTTTGTGAAGACATGAAGGGAAATGGAGATAAGAAAGAAGAGAGAAATAGGAAGAGAGGTTTTCAATTAGAAATAAGTATTTTCAATATCAAAAAGATAGTTTATATACTAGATTTGGAAGTAAATCAAAAGAGGAGCTACTAATTCTCTTTAGAATAACTCTAAGGAGAAAGAAAAGAAAGAAGAAGAAATTAACAATTTCTCAAGATTGGACCGTTGGATGGTCCTAAAAATTGAGTATGATGTAGATGAGATAATATATTATATTTGGTTAAAATATTAGCTTATTTGGAGAATTTTGAGGACTCCAATCACAATAAAAATCGTCATTTTTGTTAAAAGAACAAAAATAGCGAGTTCGAAATGAGAAATTCATTACTCTCAAACCTACCGTTGGATCTGTCTAATATTTTTACTCAAGAGTAATGGGATATATTAAATTCTACTATAAAATTTTCAGGTCAATTGGATAAAGGAAAGACCTTGATCCATTATGAAAACTCTGCTAGAGTTGCATCTCTAAATTTTAAGTAGTTAGAGAATTAAAGGGTATGTACCAAAGATCTACCATTAGATTGGTGAATATTTCATATATTTATTTGTTAATATATACATATATATCTTAGAAAAAGGTAAAGGGTTACCAGTACTATTTTTATATTTATGATTCGCCTTAATTAAATTTTATCTTATTTAGACAAGTCCTTACATGAGTAGAATTTTTGGTATATGTTTGAATATCTAGTTACTTCTCTATGATCGTAGATCTGATTAAGGATCCGCTTGATATATCGAAAACTAAACAAATATATCTTGTTTATATTAAAATTTGATAATTTTTTTAAGTTTATTTACTATAGTTTTGATTTATCCAAAGTTGTTGGACTATAAGAGAGACCTAGCTGAAAGTATTTTGTTTAAAGTTATAAACTACGTAATGCTTGATCTCTAAATGGTATGTAGGTAGCCTTTAGGGATCATGTATTACATAGTTTATAACTTTAAACAAAATACTTTTAGCTAGGTCTCTCTTACAGTCTAGCAACTTTGGATAAATCAAAACTATAGTAAATAAACTTAAAAAAATTATCAAATTTTATCATAAACAAGATATATTTGTCTAGTTTTCGATACATCAAGCGGATCCTTAATCAGATCTACGATCATAGAGAAGTAACCAGATATTCAAATATATACCAGAAATTCTACTTTTGTAAGGACTTGTCTAAACGAGATAGAATTTAATTAAAGCGAATAATAAATATTAAAATAGTACTGGTAACCCTTTACCTTTTTCTAAGATATATATGTATATATTAACAAATAACTATTTGAAATATTTACCAATCCAACGGTAGATCTTTGGTACATACCCTTTAATTATCTAATTACTTAAAATTTAGAGTAGCAACTCCAGCAGGGTTTTCATAATGGATTAAGGTCTTTCCTTTATCCAATTGACCTGAAAATTTTAGAGTAGAATTTAATATATCCCATTACACTTGTGTAAAAATATTAGACAGATTCAACGATAGGTTTGAGAGTAATAAATTTCTCATTTCGAACTCATTATTTTTGTTCTTTTAACAAAAATGACGATTTTTATTATGATTGGAGTCTTTAAACTTCTCCGAATAAGCTGATATTTTAACTAAGTATAATATATTATCTCATCTACATCATACTCAATTTTTAGAACCATCCAACAGTCCAATCTTGAGAAATGGCTAATTTTTTCTTCTCTCTTTTCTTTCTCTTTAGAGTTATTCTAAAGAGAATTAGTAGCTCCTCCTTTGATTTGTTTCCAAATCTAGTATAAAAACTATCTTTTTGATGTTGAAAATACTTATTTCTAATTGAAAACCTCTCTTCCTATTTCTCTCTTCTTTTTTATCTCCCTCCCCCTTCTTGTCTTTAGAAACTACCTCTTCATATAGGTGAAAATAGAATAATAAAGTGGTGGATAAAAATAAAATTAATGGTGGTGGATGAGTCAGTACAATGGTGGACTAGCCACCACTTAGTGGTCATAGACTAACCATCATATTTAGTGGTAGTAGTGATTGTAGTAAATCTACCACTATCTAGTGGTGATGGAGGTGAATGTTAGAAAAAAACTTTATTTTTATTAATCTTGGTTAAATATTTAATAAAAATAGTAAATACTAGATAAATTTTTGTGTACCAAAACTTTGATGTAACTTATGTCCCTAGTTTAACGATTTAAAGACATGTATCAATCAAAATGATCTTGTGGATTAAATCAAAAATTTTGAGTGAATAAACATTGTTTCTTAATAAATTATCCATATGTACACATTATACTATAATGATCATAACTTCTAGAGCATAAGTTCGAATATCACCTACCATACTGAAAACTAGATTGAAATAGCTACAACTTCAGCAGAAATAGCCTAAGGCTAATTTAGACCATAAGATGTCCAAAAATGAGTTTAACGTATACTGATGAATATATATACGAAAATATAAATAATAACCTATAAAATGTTGAGTTGTTTTAACCCAAAACAAGTAAAGATGGGCTTAGCCCATTTAACCCATAGTTTCATTGTAAAGCCCATTACCTGAATTATAGGGTTAGCCCATCTAACCCATACATAAATATGTATATATAGATTTTATTACAAAAGACGACTACAAAACAGATAATTCAATTTAAGATAAATTCATAATACTAGTTCTCGGGTTAGACCCAAGGCGAATTTGAACTAAAAAATTCATGGTATTACATACAATCCGACGCCCAAGTTAATATTATACCATTTATAAGAAAAATAATTAGTATACCTTTAGCTCATGAATGGTCCAATCTTTATAGTTTGAGAATGTTTTATGCTGAACCGTCATTACGACTGCCTACGTACCCTTTAGGGATCAAGCATTACGTAGTTAATAACTTTAAACAAACTACTTTCAGCTAGGTCTCTATTACAGTCCAGCAACTTTGGATAAATCAAAACTATAGTAAATAAACATAAAAAAATTATCAAATTTTAACATAAACAAGATAAAATTTAACCTAAGCGAATCATAAATCTAAAAATAGTACTGGTAACCCTTTACCTTTTTCTATGATATATATATATACATATATTAACAAATAAATATATGAAATATTTACCAATCTAACTGTAGATCTTTGGTCCACACCCTTCAATTCTCCAACTACTTACAATTTGGAGTAGCAACTCCAGCAGTATTTTCATGATGGATCAAGGTCTTTCCCTCAACCAATTGACCTGCATATTTGACAGTAGTATTTAACATATCCAAGAACACTTGTGTAAAAATATTAGACAGATCCAACGGTAGGTTTGAGAGTAATGAATTTCTCATTTCGAACTCGCTATTTTTGTTCCTCAAACAAAAATGACCATTTTTATTGTGATTGGAGTCCTTAACTTCTCTAAATAAGCTGATATTTTAACCAAGTATAATTATTATCTCATCTACATCATACTCAATTTTAAGGACCATCCAACGGTCAAATCTTGAGCAATAACTAATTTCTTCTTCTCTCTTTTCTTTCTCCTTAGAGTTATTTCAAGGAGAATTAGTAGCTCCTCCTTTGATTTGCTTCCAAATCTAGTATAAAAAAAATATCTTTTATGTTGAAAATACTTATTTCTAATTGAAAACCTCTCTTCCTATTTCTCTCTTCTTTTTTTATCTCCCTCCCCCTTCTTGTCTTTAGAAAATACCTCTTTATATAGGTGAAAATAGAATCATAAAGTGGTGAATAAAAATAAAATTAATGGTGGTGGATTAGCCACTACAATAGTGGACTAGCCACCACTTAGTGGTGGTAGACTAACCATCATATTTAGTGGTGGTAGTGATTGTAGTAAATCTACCATTATCTAGTGGTGATGGAGGTGAATGTTAGAAAAAAAAACTTTATTATTATTATTCTTAGTCAAATATTTAATAAAAATAGTAAATACTAGATAAATTTTTGTGTACCAAAATTTTGATGTAACTTATGTCCCCAGTTTAATGATTTGAAGACATGTATCAATCAAAATGATCTTGTGGATTAAATCAAAAGTTTTGAGTGAATAAACATTGTTCCTTAATAAATTATTCATATGTTCACATTATACTATAATGATCATAACTTCTAGAGCATAAATCCGAATATCACCCATCATACTATTCTGAAAACTAGATTCAAATAGCTACGACTTCAGCAGGAATAGCCCAAGGCCAGTTTGGATCATAAGATGTCCAAAAATGAGTTTAACATATACTGATGAACATATATACGAAAATATAAATAATAACCTATAAAATGTTGAGAGTAAAGATGGGCTTAGCCCATTTAACCCATAGTTTCATTGCCAAGTCCATTACCTGAATTATTGAGTTAGCCCATCTAACCTATACATAAATATGTATATATA
>MVGT01002705.1:7723-49162 GCA_002174775.1 Macleaya cordata | reverse complement strand
GAAGAAACAAGGGTAAAAAGATGAGGAAGAAAGACAAGGTCTCCATGACTCTCCTGAGTGAACTTGTGAAGAAAAATTATATATTTATAGATGGGAGCGATTCAGGTGCCATCACTGTATTGCCATGCCATCATTTTCACCAAATATAAGTTAATTATAGAATTTGCAACCCCCTTATCCAGTGATGAAATTTAATGGTAAAAATGAATGATTCAATCATCGTAATGGGCTGATTTTTTGTAAGGATGTTCTTCTCACCATGTAGATCATCCTTATAAAAACTCATCTCTCGGTACATTTATGTGGGTTCTACAAGTCATGGTAATCTAAAAATGTCATCGTAATGACAATATAAAGATGACACCCGAACCGCTTCTTGTATGGTTATTTTAAGAAGTGATTGATTAATACAAGGGCCATATATGCTTTGAACCTCATGAACTAATTCATATACCATTTGTAATCTCAGACACACACTTCCTCATTATGAATTCACATGTCATTATTGTTATTAGTAATTGTGAATTTTTGACAAAACTCTATCAAGGGACTTGGGTATTGATACCCAAAAAGGGGTATCGATACCTCCTTAAGCAACGACTTCAGATGGCTTGAGTATTGATACCCGGGTTGGGGGTATCGATACTGGATTGGCGAGGGCACTTCAGATGTGTCCAGTATCGATACCCACCAAAAGGGGTATCGACACCATCTGGGAATATGACGGTTTAAGTTGCGAAAATTGCTAATTTGAGTTCTTTGAACTTCGGATTCTTCCTATTTCGTGAAGAACTCTTGTAGGCCTATAAATAGGGGTTTATTGGGGGCATAAAGAGAGATTTAAGAGCAATATTTGTGAGAGGTTTGAAGCTTGGGCTGCGTGTGAGGTAAGTCCTCGTAACTGTTCTTCATTGTTTTCATTATAGTGGAAAGAGTTCATCGTCGTCCGTGGATGTAGACAACCTTGCCGAACCACGTAAATCTTGTGTGTTATGGTGCTTGTTTATTTTTTATGTTTTATGTTCTCGGTTTACATTATTTGATTGTTTATCTTTAGTTTGTAGTTGAATCGATCCCTAAATCCTAATAGTAATCTCTCCCGCACACACTTCAGCACATTTAATGAATGTAATTGTAGAAGTACTTGTACAATGTATTCAAGGTTTTTGTGGGCCAAAATAGAGTGATTTTTGGAAGGGATGGATGGTCTTAATATAACAGATTAATTAGCACGTACTAATGATAGCAACGAGAATACAAGATGGGGTATGTATACTTAACCAAACATGGAAGATATTGTTTTCAAAAGCAAACTTAGCTAGTAAATGAACCACACATAGTCAATTTGTACAATTCAAATCTGAGAAAAAAGATCCTTATGGACCATTCGTGGTTTATACATGGCCCTTGAAAAAGGTTCCAGTACCTTATTCTGTTCATCATCATCATCGTCAACTTTCCTCCACTCGAAGCATTGAATCAAAGCCCCCACCGCCAATGACACGATTCGCATGGCCAATCCGGCACCCGGGCACCCCCTCCTTCCTGACCCAAATGGGATCCACTTAAACCCGTCCATCCTGTCATCCCCCCTAATAACACCTGCTTCAAATCTCTCTGGCTTGAACATGGCGGGCTCTTCCCATAATTTGGGGTCTCTGTGAATGGCCCACACATTGACCAATAGAGTAGTTCCACGTGGAATGTCATACCCTCCTACGGTACACACTTGTGATGACTGGTGGGGTAGTGGAATTGGAGCAGGCGGATGTAATCGAAGTGACTCATAAATGACACATTGGAGGTAAGGCAACTTGGGAAGATCGGACTCCGCTAGAATACGACCTTCTTCTACGTGGAGGTCCAGCTCCGTTCTTAACTTTGTCAAAGCCTCCGGATGGTTCAGTAGAAGTGATAGTGACGAAACCAAGGTCACTAATTGTGTTTCAATCCCAGCTGCAAACATCAACTGAACACAAGTCCCCGAATTCATCAACAAATTGTGGCTTAAAACTCAACTCTACTTTGCGGTTTGCATTCAAACAGAGTGATATGACCAAATTTTATGATGAAGTTAGTTTTGAAGGGTAAAATTCGTAAAGATAAAATCCTTGATTTTCGCAATTGATTAAACATATAGAATAGATAGAACAAGATTATGAGATCAATTTACTTGGGCTTACTCACTTGTCATTAATATCGATCCCATCCCCTGACATCACAAGCTCAACTAATACACTAATGAGGTCAGTTTTTTAACCACTCCTAGTCTCATTGACTAATAACTATATTCAGTCACATTAAGGATGCTTTGGCATGGTATTATTTGACTGTGACTGTTCAAAATGGATATCACAACCTGCCTTCATAGATGGACAATGGTAAACTAGTTTGTGCAAATCAATCACAACAGATTTTGCTGCAACAGTTCATCATGAGGTAGCAAAGTTCATGTGTAGGTTTCTCCAATTGTAATTCAGAGGAAGCAATATTGCATAACTTATTAAAACAAAACAATCAAAAAGAAAGGATTCAAGTACTTGTATATATGTGTAAAAAAGAAATGTAGAGCCTTACCCCAATGATGCCTTTGATGATTTCATCTGTGTAGGTCTCTGGTTCTTCCTCTTGTAAAGACAGTAGAGCATCGATCATCGTCTTCTCCTTCTTTCCTTCATCTCCAGCAGTGATCTTGATGTTTCGATTCTCTTCGATCATACCCTCCAAGAACAAGTCCTTATTTCTCCGCATTCTCAACAGATTCCTCTCCGTTCCTTGATAACCAATCCACTTTAAAACAGGTAAAAAGTCCACCATATTCACCAGCCTTTCCGGAAGGAAGGTATCTCTAATAGTATCTGAAGACCAATTCATATCTCCGGTATATCTCTTTCTTGTCACCATCTTCATTACGATATTAAATGTAAGCTCAAAAAACATGGATTTCATATCCACATCTTGAAATCTTTCCAAGGATGAGCTTTTTCGGAACAACTGGCCGATCAGATTCCGGACTTCCTCGTTGCGGATATTCGAAGACGCCTGGAGACTACTTGAAGAGAAGATTTCGATGTTGGTGAGTCGACGGAGGTTTCTCCAGTGGTGGCCAAACGGTGCCCATTCAAGAGTTGTGAAGTTGTATCCCAGATGTTTTCCAGCGATGACAGGAGGCCGGTTAGCAAAGATGACATCGTTCTTTGTGAGGCATTCTTCGACAGCAGATGGAGAGCTAACAGCAAGGATGTATTGAGAACCAAAACGGAGGAGTAAAACCGGACCATAACAGTCTGAGAGATGTTTCAGGGCTTGAGGTAGGGGTTTGTTGAGTAGGTAGAGGTGACCAAGTATCGGTAGAGCAAGAGGGCTTGGTGGCCTGTTTTTGCTTCCTTTGAAGAGAAGATTGCAGACAAAGAGGAAGAAAATGAAGAGCAGAAAGTAGTAGTAGTAGTTGGAGAAGAAGAAAAAGATCTCCATAGTGCAGCAAACTCAACTTTTCGGCATTTTGGCTCGCACAGGAAAAAGGTTTGGTCTTGGACTGAGAGCAAAAAGAAGATCATGTACACTTCTATAAATGCCAAGTAGTTGTGTGTAATTTTTTAACAGGTTTTTACAAGACCAGGTAACGTCACATAAGGTAGGTAGTATTAAAGAAGGTTTCCTAAACTCCAAGTGCTAACATTGAATTTTTGTCAAGAATTATAGGGATGTGCCATAGGCATGGTTTGCCCAAATGTATACAGTTTGTACAGTAGCCTGTGGAGCGCATATGGAGATGATGTAAGGAGTGATTTTTGGTGAGATGTTATCCTCACCATGTAAATCATCCTCATCGAAATCAGCACATCCATTCTAAAACTTCTCACCCCCATCATTTTTTGATTGAAAAACAACAGTAAAAGACTGCTTCAAAAAACAGTTCAGATCCCCTAACAAGACCTGGGTTCAAAACCCATCTTCCTATATTAACTGGAAATAGATACTTACTATTGACATGGGAAGGCCATGGGAAAAAGAAGAAGACTATGCATTGGAGATTCAAAGCTACGAAAGAAAAATGAATAATCAACACGAATTATTGAGTTATGGAACCTGAGGATATTTCGTGTATGATGTTATTGGAGTTGTTCTAGGGTATATAATATCCTTATCGATCTCTTATCACGAGTTGTGTGAAGAGAGACTTTAATTGTAAACCCTCAAGTCATCTTCGAACTCAGATTATCGTATGTAGAACCACGTAAATCTCTGTGTTGTGTGTCATTTATGTTATCTTTCTTTCACTTTGGCAATCATGTGTTTGTTTGTTTCGGTGAAAAACAAATAACACTGGCATGTATATATGCACACATATATAGTAGCATCCCAGAGGCATTCTCCATGTGGAAACACCCAATGGCCGGTCATCGAAGTACGGAGGTTGTGCTCGCATCAAATGTTTTAAGCACATGCGGCTTTGCATATTTGAAAGTTGGAACAACATGGAGAGGGATTTTCTTATTAGCAGTAAGGCCAAAAGTGTCAGTCATGTCTAGTTCATCTTTGTTTGCACCACCACAAGGCAGTTCCCAGTCGAACCAGTACAAGAGATTGGCAAGAGCTAACTCTACGTCTGCAACACCAAATGATATCCCTGGGCACCCCCTCCTTCCCGACCCAAAAGGGATGAAATGAAACTGATCTTGTCCCTTAAAATCAAACGGGTGGTTGATAAATCTGTCCGGACGAAACCCCTCTGCGCTGTCCCATAATTTGGAATCCCTTTGAATTGCCCACGCATTGATGAAGACTCTCGTATTTGGAGGTATATCATAATTTCCTACTTTGGGGATGTAATCGTAAACTCTCTTTAACGACACATTTTAAGTAGTCCATTTGACTAAATTCGTCCTCGTCCACCTTTGATTTCTTTCCGACCACTCTTCTTACCTCATCCTGGGCTATCCTCATCACCTCAGGATTCTTCATCAGCTCTGCCATTGCCCACTCCATGGTTGTTGCAGACGTATCACTCCCCCCAGTAAACATGTCCTATATATTATCTATATCTATACTATATATAAAGAGAAGCCACCTTCCCAAAAACCAATAGACGGACGTCCATTAAAGTGATTTCCTAAAATACCCTTATTCACTCTAACCAAAACTTGCCCCGTGCGCGCTTAGTGCGCGTGCCAGTCAACTAGTTAAAAGAAAGAAAAGATCATCGCATCAACTTAAAATATTTCTCAAAGAGGGAAAAAAAAAATATCAGGATCAAATTGTGGTGATGATAGAGTACTCATTCTTGCCTTAGGATCGGGATGGTCACTCACCTAGATGAAGATGATTCCTTTTGAAACTTCAAATAAAATAATAAATAGGGGGATGGCAGACGAAAGAGAATGACAAATTAACTTGGCCGGCAGCCGGCCTTTGCATTGCTAAAATGAGGTACAAAAGTTGGAGAAAGAGATATATATATATATATGATATTTCGGGCGAAAAAAAAAAAAAAACATGGAGACAGCATTTTTATTTTTGGTGTGTGAGCAAAACTATGCAAATTTGAATTTGCATATCAAATGAGGTACAAAAGTTGGAGAAATAGATATCTTATCTTATAACCACTACTATTTAGACTTTTATTTGACTCAAATTGAGTTGCATAGGAGCTTTCAAAGTAATCTGTCACCAATATTGAAACTTCTAATCGTGTCCTTTATTTTTATTAAACTCGCTTCAAATTTACACTCCACTTACACCAGTTCTAACGCTCACTCAAATATAATCTAAGGGCTGATTTTTTGTAAAGATGATTTTAACATCACGAGGATCTCACATGTTAGTATCAAAAAAGTTTAAGTGTAGTGTTCATAAAGAAAAAAAATAAGGTGTTGCTTTCTAACACTCGGTTTACACCTAACAGTAGGTGTTACATGAAGTTGATCCAAAAGCTGATTTTTTGCCACAAAGATCTTCTCATCGTCTAGATTACACCAGCGTATGGGTCGTCTCTAAGTGGGACCACCTAATACCTATTTTATTCTTACACTCTACTTACATGTCAGGTGCAACATAGAGTCGATCCAAGGACTGATTTTGTGACGAAGGTTTCCTTATCGTTTAGATCACAGTTGTCCATCGATCGTCTCTAAGTGGGCCACCTAATACCCAATTTATTCTTACACTCCACTTACACGCCAATAGGTGCTACATTGAGTTGATCCAAGGGCTGAATTTTTGTGGTGATTATCTCCTCATCATGTAGATCAAAATTAGGTGATGGTAGAAGTGGATTTGTGGGAGAGTACGCACATAGTTTGCCAGCTGTGAGATGGCAAAGTGAGTTAGTCGAGGGATTGCCAATTCACACGCACATAGCGCGTGTGTGCCTGGGTATATCCCTTCACGGCGAAAAAAAAAACATGGAGAAAGCGTTTTTATTTGGTGTGTGATTAAAACTACGCAAATTTGAATTTGCAAAACAAAATTTGAATATGCAAGTAATTAAATTCATCATGAACTTTCCTCCACTCAAAGCACTGAATCAGAGCCCGCTCCCGGGCACCCCCTCTTCCAGACCCGAATGGGATCCATTGAACCCGTCCATCCTATCCTCTCTAGTAACAACTTGACCAAATCACCCTGGCTTGAACATGGTGGGCTCCTCCCATAATTTGGGATTTCTGTGGAAGTGAGACATTGATGAAACGAGGGAGTCACTAATTGTGTTTCCATTCCAGCTGCAAACATCAACTGAACACAACAAAGTGTGGCTTAATTAAACTCAACTCAACTTCGCATTCAAATAGGGCAGAGAAATTAAACCGTACATCCTCATAAAAGCCCTTTAAGGACCAAAATTTAAAAGGAAATTTTAGCCAAAAACCCCTACTTGGAAAATATTTTAGGATTTAGCTTAACTAACGTTTTCTTTTAGTCTAAGGCCCTTGGGTAACACACTGCAACAATGAACAAAGAATATCTCGTTACTCACATTCTTCATCAAGATCTTCATCCATTATTGATCCTCATTCAACCACTGCCTTTGTTACACAAATTGTTTATTCAACACAAAATTTCAAACCTCAACAGTATAAAAACAAGAACTACAACAGCAATTCAACAAATCATATTCCTCAAACAACTATCAAAACAACAATAGAGGATCCTCTAATCAGCCACAGCAAAGCAATCAAAATTTTCAAGTTCTTCGGGATAAATGTCAGATATGTCGAAAGCAAGGACATACTGCCGATAAGTGCTATTTCCAATGTAAACCATCTCGTAATAGTGATAAAAACTTGAATCAAGCTTTCACTGGACGTCAAATCCACTCTTCTTCTCTTGAAGTTCCGCATTCTCAGCAAGTAGAATGGCTTCCGGACACAGGAGCTTCAAGTCATATGATTGCAGATCCTTCGCTCTAACAACAAGCTCAAGCACTCCAAGGAAATGATAAAGTCATGGTAAGTGATGGGAATCAGAATCATCAGATTCCCATCACACACAAAGGTACAATATCACTTGCTACTTTTAATTCATCTTTTCAACTGAAAAAATGTCCTTTATATGCTTAAAATTAAGAAAAACCTTATCTCAATTGCTAGATTTACTAATGACAACAAATGTTGATTTGAATTCTATCCTTGGGTTATGCAATCAAGAGATAAAAACAGGGGCAAAATCTTATTGAGGGCAAAGTTAGGCAATCTTATCCAATTTCAACTTCAAGTCATACGGTACCCATTCAAGAGTTGACGGAAGTTTCTCCAATGGTGGCCATACGGTGCCATTCGAGAGTAGTGAAGTTGTATCCCAGATGTTTTCCAGCAATAACAGGAGGTAGGCTCGTTCTTTGTGAGGCATTCTTCGACAACGGATGGAGAATGGAGAGTTAACAGCAAGGATGGATTGAGAACCAAAACGGAGGAGTAAAACCAGACCATAACAGTCTGAGAGATGTCTCAGAGCTTGAAGTAGGGGTTTGTTGAGTAGGTAGAGGTGGCCAAGTATCGGTAGAGCAAGAGGGCTAGGTGGCCTGTTTTTGCTTCCTTTTAAGAGAAGTTTGGAGACAAAAAGAAAGAAAATGAAGAGAAGAAAGTAGTAGTAGTAGTAGTAGTAGTAGTAGTAGTAGTAGTAGGATCTCCAAAGTGCAGCAAGCTGAACTATTCGATATTCAAAGCACTACTATTATAAATTCTTAGTAGTCGTTTTGGCTCGCACTGAGAAATGGTTTGGTCTTCGACTGAGAGCAGAAAGAAGATCATGTACACTTCTATTAATGCCAAGTAGTTGTATGTAATTTTTTAACAGAACTTTATAAGACCAAGCCACGTCACATAAGGTGTATGTGGCAGTCTTAAAGAAGGTAAAGCACTGCACACTCTTTGCTCCTTCGCTCGAAGAGCTAACATTGAATTTTTGTCAAGAATTATAGGACTGCCATAGGCATGGATTGCCCACTAGGTTTTGATAAAATAAGGATCAGTTGTCAGGGGAACATATTATATAAGGCAACTAATTGTGGATATAATAGAATCTATATAATAATACACAATGGTTATAAGACAAAGGATGGTCTAGATTTGACCTCTAACAAATCTGGGCAGTTCTTTATCTCATACACAAACATCATATCCTTTCTGTCTCTTATCATGAGTTGTGTGAGGAAGAGAGAAAAACTTTGTAACCCTCACGTCATCTTCAACCTCAGAGCATCGTAGAACCACGTAAATCTCTGTGCTGTGTGTACTTATGTTATCTTTCTTTCATTTCTGCAAACTGCAATCATGTGTGGGTTTGTTTCGGTGACAAGATTAAGTCTTTTGGTAGTTTGCATATTCGATCTGGAAGAAGCCAATTTTGTCACATACATAGTAACATCCCAGAGGCATACTTAATACTACAATAACAAGCAACCCTGCTACTGTGCACTTGGACCCAGTGACACAGCTAGGCTGGAAAGAGTACAGCTAGTAAGGAACTGAGGAAATAACACATATTGTGCCTCCAAATAGAACTAGTAACATAAATTCTCTGCTCATCATATAGAGGTATGAATACTAAAAATCTAGGAGAAAGAAAATGAACAGGAAACACTTCCTAAACAAATGGGAGACATAATAATTCAAGCAAAACTCGATTGCTACACAACCTCCTAAAACATACACGCCGATCATAATCAGCAATACTCGGAAAAGTCGTTGATGAAAGAAATGAATGAACTATTATAAATGTAAATCAAGTAATTGAAATCAATCTTATTGTGTTCTTAGAGTCTTTAATCCAAGTCTAATAGTGGCATACTGGCATATAAAAATTCAATCACCTCGCACAGTTTTAGCTATTGTACTACAAAATTCATTTAAGCAATGAATGTTTCAACTACCCCAAACACATCAAATGACTAACTTCAATAACAAAACCGCATCTATTACTAACTCTCAAACAATCATTCGAGAAAGAAAGACATAAAGCTCTCTCTATTATGTTAGAAATAAATAAGACAAGAAGAGAAGTAAAAACAATTCGACAAGTACCCTCACTGGGGAATTTCAACAAGCAGTTACCAGGCAAAATTTCAGTTGTATCAGTTGCAACAGATTTTCCTCAATTTATCAGCCGCAGATTGGTCCACAGAATACTACAGCAGCAAAAGGAGGAGAAGGAGGAGTTAGTCGGAAAGAAGTTGAAACGTTGTTACTAAAGAGACGAGAGAGAGAATTAGGGCAAAACAGATACCTTGTTGAGAACCCAGAGGGCATGAACGTAGGCCCTATTGAAGAGCTCGTCGAGGGCTTTGGGGTCGTTGGCTTCGACCTCTCTGTAGTTAACGAAATTTTCTCTTGCGAATTTGGAGTAGTAAGGTCTAGAGTCCATGGGTAACCTCCTCACCAGCCTTAACACCTCCGCGTACGCCCTTAATGCTTTCTCCATTCCCCCGTTTTTCGCTGATCAGATCGTCAACTCCAAGCGCCAACTCACAAAATTTTCTGTATGATTCTATTTCTAGGTGTGGTGTTTGGTGTCAGAAAGTCCCCAACTCTGTTGCCTGTCAAAAAGGATTGTCAAATGGTTCTGATTCCAGTTCTGGTATATCAATAGATCAATAACCAGAACCAGCAGTTTCGGTTCTGGTACTCAAAGTAGGTAGGTCTAAAACTGTCCATACTTTTTGTTTTTCTGGTAACCTCACCTAGGTCCATGTCCTTGCTTGAGGTAGGGACAGGTGCAAACTTGCAATGCTTTTGTTCCATACGTGCCAGCCGATTAGAGAAGTTCAGTGGAGTCCTCAACTTTAAATTTGAGGATCGTGGGACTCTAGTGCAATCCTCGTGTCCTCTCATTTTTAACATCATTCCACTAGCATAAACAATCCATATTCTCTCATTTTTAACATCTTTCCACTAGCATAAACAATCCTGGACTTTCCATTTTAATAGAGTTCCAACCCTCATTTTTAAAGGCATCCACTGAACTTTTCCTTAAGGTAAGAAAACTCTAAGTGATCAACCAAACTTCAACCTAACACCTTACAACACATTTTCATTTCTAATGTGTTACCACTAGGTTAACTCGTGTTGATTCTTTTTCTAGATATCAACCCTCAATTTTAATCAACTGAAATTTGAGTTTGGATTTTTTTTATCCCAACTCAGATTCCATGGTATTTCTTTCTTTCGAGGCAAGTGCCAGCGAACTTAGCAGGTAAAGCATATATATTGTTATTAATAACACAGATTTGTGTTCAAATTTTGTTTGCATCGAATAAATTATAAATAATGTTAGAAAATGTGCATAATCTAAGAGCATGCAGATACTCCATGTTGTTGATGATTGATCCTCCAGTGGTTACAGATTGGTGGTTTTTCTCTTCCTTCTCTCCAACTTATTATGGCCGTTTGTTAATTAATAACATTTTCGCATCTACGATGTTGTTTGTACTTATAATTGGGCAACAGTACCTTCATCAGGGAAAAAAAAGACTGGGCTCAAACCCTCAACATGCACTCTTTCACAATAAATTATGCAAGAGAGCTTTTTACTTCTAAATTCACTCTTAGAACCAACTCACCCAAATAGCTAACCTATTACCTATATTCTATTAGACAAATGTGTGGTGGGCCTCATGCCTACATAAAAAGATACAAAATAAAATTCCAAGCTCTTAGTCTAAAATAGTAAAATTTGGTCATATCTCATTCATTGAGTATTGAATTAATACTCCTATTCACAATATCCAGAGCTCTACAGCTCTACTGATTGCTAGCTATCTATCTCCTTCCTGACGCCTTTTATAGCCTCAGGTACAACTAGAAATTTTGTATGGTCAAAATTTCTACAAAATTTTGTCAGACAAAAGATTGGATGCAGCATCAATATTGAATATACGGTAGAACCGAGGAACCGAAAAAAAAAAAAAAAGACAAAATGGGCCGGGGGTAAGAAGGTATCATGACCTGCAGATAAAACTCACTGGTAACTGAAAAGTTGAACTGATGTGCTATGCTTATTTATGCCTTCCTGATTTGGCAAATCAATACCCACGTACAGCTTTTGACTAAACCAATAGTCTTTTCTTTTCTTTTTTTCATTCATTATAAATCACATAAATTATCCTAATAAACTAATTTAAAAAACCTCAAACTTTTCTTACACGAAAAGTTGTCTTGAAAACTAATTAGCATCCATGCTAAGAGGGTATTTAGCAACCATAATTCTTTTGATAAATCAAAAGTTAGGATAAATTTATTTGGTAAAATACTAATTAACTTATAAGTATTTTTGATCAGACTAATTAACTTATAAGTTAACGAGTAAAAAAAAAAGTTAGTATTGTAATATAATACAAGAAGTCAAATATCACAAAATAGTAGTGAGGTGGTGGTAGTGGTAGTAGTAGTGATGGTGGGGGTGGTGATATAGCAATGGTGAGGAGATGGTAGTGACTTGGTGAATTATTGGTGGTGATGAGATGGCAGGGGTGTGGTTGTGACATAGTAGTGATGATATACCGATGGTGGTGGTGGTGACATTGCGATGGTGAGGTGGTGGTGGTGGTGAAGTTGCGATGGTGAAGTGGTGCGATTGGCAAGGTGAAAAGAAAAGAAAAAAAAATGAACTAATGCGTAATTCAAGGACGAGTAATTTCTACCAAAAGTCAAAAGCACAAATTTTTTACTTCTCATTAGTCATTTTCAGTTGCATTCCATATATAAGTACAAAAGTTACTTATTATTGTATTGCCAAACACTCTTTAAAAGTACTGCCTGTATCATTCCTCGTATTAAAACCAAGATAAATTGCAATAGTTGATTAAGTGATTAACCCTAATAAAGTGATTTGGACTGGTTAGGGCAAGTGTTATGGACACCTTAAACAAGCAAAGAAAGTATTTTTTGAAGTTTAGGCAAGTACCATGGACACCACAAACAACCAAACCCCTCCCTCCGGTCCTAGATTTGGGACCTGGGTAAGGGGTTAAAGGGAGGAGACAGAGAGTGTGCCGTGCGGCACATTGTGTGTCACTATCAATTTAACATTTTATTTTCAAATGAAGTTATAAAATATTATTAAATTTAAAGTAGCCTCCTTTTTATATTGGTGGAGAAATGAAGTAAAGTAATAAGTATTGTGTCATAGGACACTCATTGTGCCAATTTGTGCCGTATGGCACTATCTTTGTCGTCCCAGTTATTTTTCTATGGCACATACCCTCCCTCGAACCCTTAAACTCTCACCCCAAACAACCTAAATAAGAGTTTCCCGTGACACTTACCCTTACAATTCTTTATTTTTGGAAGCACGCACTCGCCAGGGTAAAGATTAATACCCTTTTCCTAGAATTAATAGGAAAAAGTAAGACTCCTCAGACTCCGCAACCATAAGGTCCATTACCCCAACATTTAAGGAAAATCAGCAAATCCTGAAGTTGTAGCTTCAGAAAAACTTGTTCAAGCTTTTACTTTTGAAAAAAGAAAGAAAATATTTTACACATTTCAAGTATATATGTACAGAGATATTCCTGATAACTATATGACATTGCAAATTTGAGACCAGCAGGTGTCATCATTGTACATCACAGATTCCATATTGATTTCCATTTCATTTGTCCCTCACTAACCAGTCTCTTCTTCCTCTTTGCAGCACCAGATGATATCAAGAAATTAAAATGAAAGAAGAAATTAAAGCAAGTCCAAGTATTAAAGTTCAATTTTGCAGAGAAAAGTGGAATCGAATCATAAAATCGAATGTGGGAGACAAGAAAGATGGAGCAGAAGAGTCCAAGAAAAAAATATAAAATCAAAACATGCAAGATATAAAAGTGCAAATAAAGTTGTTCCATTTATATTTCTCAAATATATATACTGTAAAAGACTCTGTAAGTTCTGTTGAACCCACAACAAAAAAAAAAAAAAANATATAAAGAACAGGAAAAAAAAAAAAAAGGACAAACCAAGAACAAACCAAGGGCGCAATTCACGAGGAAAAACAAAAACACCCATTACATACAGAGAAAAAAACTGAATAAACACAGCCATAGTATGGGCTCATCAAAATTCTCCTTTTTCAATCTTCCTCTCTCACTAAAGGCCCAAGGCTATGAAACAGAGTAAAAAAACAAACAAAATTATAATATCAAAATCTGTATAAACCCATCTTCATTTTAGAGAGAGAAACAGAGGAATAAGCAAGTATTAGCGATTGTGAAGAGGATCTGAGGTGTTGGGAACTCTTCTTTTGCTTGAGTAAAACATATCAAATGGATAATCAAGAAGACGTCGACCATGTAGTCTCTCTTGCACTAATCCCTGTTGTAACTGACCCACTTTGCTCATCTTAACAGTACTCATCGTCGTTTCGTTCTTCTCTGCTGATGATACTAATAAGAGTGAAAAAATGATGAGCAAAACCATTGGTTTCTGCAACAAACCCACCTGTAATATAGCTCGAAATTTCATGGTATGTTTTGTTGTAGAGAGAGAGAAACTAGAGAGAGAGAGAGAGAGAGAGAGAGAGAACAGAGTTTTCTTCCAACTAGTTATGAAACCGAGTTTAGATTAGTGTTTGGTTTGAGTGGGGAAGATTAGAGGAGGAAGAAGAAAGTGAGAAAACAGGTATTGGCTTGTAGGCAATTTTACAAAATCTAAGGAAAAAGTGGGCTAGTGTTATTATTGAGTGCACCCTGCAAACAAGGGACACAGCTCACGAGCGAGGAATTTTCTTTTCTTTTCCTCCCTTCCCTTTAAACTTTTTATAATCTTCTTGTCTTGTCACGACTCACGACTCCAAGAACTTCTCTTTGTTTGCTTACTACTTTTTTTTTTTTTCCCTTTACTAATCCTCAACAGCGTCTCTCATGAAAATGTTAATATCCACCACAGGCGGACACACATATTATAGTCAGACCAAACCATGAGATTCATAACTCTGAAGTTCTTAATTAAATGTTCGAACTATTAGAAAGAGACATAACAACTTATATATCTTATAATATTTTTAGGATGGATCATATTTATCCAACAATAATTGCAATTGCTCTATCATAAAGCACCTATTTAGTATCTAAAGGTTCAGCGACTGGTCAACATGCTAGTCATGAATTGAAGACTCAAAATTTTTGGTTGAACCTGTTTTTAATGAGATTCGATTGGTTCGATTGGTTCGATTAAACAATCTAACCATCGGTTCCATAAAAAAAAAGTCTGTTTTGTATTTCAAACGGCTACCCTATGACGGAGCTGAAATTCTTAAATTTTCCATTGAACCTTAATTTGATAGTGGTTTGATTTTAAAAAAATAATGCTAGACTTATAACAAAAAAAAAACTTTGTTGTAGCAACAACAAATACCATTCTATAGTGGTGTGTCAATTCTACACCTTTCGTAATTTGCATCTGTTGTAAATTGACCCTGTTAAAAAATGCTTTTACTGTAGCAGTTGTTGGAGGTGTAACACGATCTTTTTAAAAACGCTAGATGCTAGAGAAATTTTCTTTGATCAAAGAACATGAACGGTTAGGATCTATGGAGGACGAGCTTGAGTGTCCGTCTAGGGCGGATGCTAACATCTCAACTCAACTAATATATATTTCTTGTCTCTTGTGCGTTTCCTTATTCTTTTCCGTTAGTGTGTTTGTCGGCTTAGAAAATAATTAATTAAAGATGACTTTAATATAGCAACCTATACGAACCAAAGACTTGCACGCCTAAAATTTTGTTGAATTTAATAAAATCTGTTGCAAAATGTTGGTGGTCGACGGCAATACATTGTTAAGATGTGAATGGATCAGGCGATCAACTGCTACTTCTCGGATTTGATTGAAGAATACAATTTTGCTACATAATTTTTGGTGTGAAATTGGTGATAAGCAATTACGGGTAGAGCTAGCAAAATGACCCGTGACTCGTCAATCCTACCTTAATTCGATCCGCGAGCTAAACGAATAGAATTACAGTTGAGATTTTCTAATCTGTTACCCTTCAACTTGGTTAGGGTTAGGGTCGACCTTGACCCCCGTTTAACTATTTTTATATAAAAATGCTAAACGGATAAGGTTAGGGTTTTAGAAAATTGAATCGTTTTATAAACTAGTCAGAGTTGGGATTTAATAATCTTGGCTCGTCACCCCGCCTAGATTTGATCCTAATCAGACCTGTTGACTGGTCTAATTTGAGGTTCCAACTTAGGGGGTGTATTCAATCAAGAGTTTTAAAGATTCACGTTTTGGAGTATGGTGGAGTTTGCGAGACTTCATTCATGAGTTTTAAGGATTGTCATTTATTTTTTAGAGGATTAAAACACTTATTTTATTAACTATCAATGGTGGTAGGGGCGGCTCTGAGCACAAGTACCCAAAGTTGTGTTTCTAGCCCCTTAGCTTTAATTTTTTATAAGAATATTTTTTTTTAAAATACAATGGAATACTTTCTTAAAAAATACTTAAAGAAGGGACACACTTATTAAAAAATTAAAAAAATTAAAAAACGATAGAATTAAACAATTTATAAAAAAATTAGGTTTCCGTTTGAATATATATGTATGAAATTAACATAAAAATTTACCACCAAAGGTTCGTTACAATGTTCAGGTGGAGGTGTACAAATTGTTAATAATATAAACAGTGCAAGTGGTGTCTTGAGTTCAATTCTTTAAAAATAAAAATTAATGAAAATTATTATATCAAGTTAATGATTTTTTTTGGGTACTTGCATAATTATTTTTTATGCGAATATATAGAGGCCCATTTTTCGGAGTTCATAGTGGTGATGAGATGGTATAAGATGACGGTGGAAATGGAGGTGGTGATGTGGTGGCGGTGATGAGATGGTAAGGTGGTGGTAGTGATGGTGGCAGTGGCGGTGGTGCGGTGGTGGTGTGGAGAGATAGAGAAAGAGACCATAGCTTCTTACTTTTAAAAATCCACGATAATCTCTTGACTTGAGGTCGGATTATTGAATGAGAAAAGTATATATACCAAGCCTTCAAATATCCATAAGAATCCATGAAAGTCTTGGGCCCATTAAAATCCTTAAATATCCGAAGTGAAATGAATATCATGGATATTTAAAGAGTCTTTATGAATCATGTTTGAATACCACAGAGTTTTGTAGATTTTAAAATCCATGCAATTGAATACCCCAGACTGTTAAAGAATCCTTATATATCATGTTTGAATATCACAGATTTTGGTGGACTTTTAAATATCCACCAATATCCAGATTCAATACACCCCCTATATAAGTGTGTGTTTGGATTTAGTGGGAATTATAGATTTGTTGAAAAACTGGTTAAAAATCATGTTTTTAATGAGAAATGTTTTTCGGAGAACTTCTTAATTAAGTGTATTTTATGTACTGTCAAATATACGTTTACATGTTAGTTGGGATTACTTCCGAATTTTACTTAGAAAAACACATTTTTCCAAAACAGAGCTTTGCATACACAACACGAGCTTAAGAATTCAATTGAAGATAGAACATTATTAACGTTTGGGTAGTCTTTGGAATTATTGGGATCACCCCAAAAGCAATTCATCATCAATCATACAAGTTCTTTTTATGGATGTGGATCTTAAAGTTAACCTTTTTCATGTTTTTGTGCATTAAGGTTGTGATGGGTGAAAGTAGTTCATCTTCTTTTTATTCTTACTTTCCCTAAGTCTTAACCAAACATTGCCTTATCTATTGAATTTTTACTCTATAAGATAAAGTATGTATATGTTGGTCAATGGTCGGTTCTATGTCGTAACTAATTAGTTTGGTCGCATGTCACTTCCGGTGCTTGAGTTGAAATAATGAGACCAACTTTAACTTATAGTAATTTAGTGCATGCTTCTTTTTCAATACTATGATTTATATTCTAAGTTTAATATTTTATTTTTGATGAACGTTCAAAATTTATCTTTTAAGTTGTAGAGTATAATAAAGATGTTTGTCAATAGCATTAAGAATGTTTCTTATTTATGAAACCTAGTTCAGTTTTTTGGTTCAATTATCAAGGGTATGTTTGGATGACGGGAATAGATATTCTTAAGAATGTGATTCCATTCCAATGTTCTGTTAGATTTTCAAAACCTAAACTCAAGAGGAAGTGGATATGTGATTCCCATTCCTCCATGGGAACATGGCTTAAAAGCTAAGCTGGTTTCTCACTAGTAGTTGTAGGCATTGGTTTTAAAATCACAATGATGAAATTAACCTTTTTTTTGTTTCTTTTGAACTCTCGAATCATCTTTGTAAAACTTCTTTTCACCAAGTTTCTTAGTTGTGAGTGTTAGAAAGGGCTATGTTTATGGATTGAAAAATGTACCAGGATTATTAATCGTTACTATTTAAAAGTTAAAACTAGGATAACATCATTTTGCAAGTTTAGGAAAAATGTCTAATTAATATCCTAAAGATAGGTATGGCACATAAGAAATACATAGCTTTGGGGTCATGTTAGAGATTATCCTGGGCTAATTTTTGTGAGGATATTTTCTTAACTATATAAATCATCCTCCCAAAAAAATTAGTACTTTGGATCTTTTCCGGGTGGGCCTCAGAGCTATGTGTTTTTTTTTTTTTACGCCACCATGGACGAAGAGAGGACTCCAACATAAGTGTTAACAAGGATGTTTTTAAAATGAGGATGTTCGTCTAATCATGTATATCATCATCAACATAAAAAAAATAGCTTTTAAATCATCTTTAATGTGGACCCCGCAGTTGTGTTTTTGTATATTTTTTATGTCACATTTGATATGCCTGCCTTTCCCTTCCCATAATGTATTAACTTGAAATGGCTTATACGTGAGACCATGAGAGACCAAAAGCATGTCCTACATTATATGGGCAAAGGATATGAGGACTTCGTAACTACTAATTAAAGGCAAGTACTATGGACACCTCAAACAACTAAAAAATACATATTTTGAAGTTTAGGCAAGTATCATGGGCACCTCAAACAATCAAACCCCTCCCCCCTTCGTACCAAATTTAAGATTGGGGCAAGGGGTTTGAGGGACTGGTAAAAATTGTGTTGGACAACACAATTAATCTCTGTCGTCCAGCACAGATTTTGCAGTAAGGCAAACATTGTATTGTCTAAAGAGAGAGAATTGTAAAGTTGATAAAACAACTTGATATGCTTATGTGGCAGAATTTAGGTCCCATAAAAAGTAATAAAACTACTACTTTATACGTTGGCCTCACATGAAACACAATCTTGGGACCCATAAGAAATACAAGAAACTTGACGGCATACAACGCGCCATCCGACGCTCCCAATGTTGTCGAGGTTTTTCTCCCACCACCAACGACGATGGTCATTGCTATCTATCAAACCCTTAAACCCCTACATCAAATAACTTAATTCCTATGGTACTTGTCCTAAGTACTAGCTACCCACCCAACTCTAAAGAACAAAAAAGTGCTTTTGCACTCAAAAGACACAATATGATTTATTAGACTTACTTAAAATTGTTTGATTTAATATCAAACGTGCGTTCAATTGAAAATCAAAATTTTAAATTTTGCCAAAAATGCATCCAAATATTTGTATTATTTGTTAATGCAAAAATGTTTATGTAAAAAATTCTTTTTCATAGCACCAAATATCATAATTATTTTGGATTTTTTTATTTCCCTAAAAACAATCGTTTTTATTGTATTATATTTTTTTCGATAGAAGGGACTATTGCCCGAATTACAATGATAATACAAAGATACACCACTAAAGCGCTAATCGTTAGTAATTAGTGAGTGAGAATTACAAAAATACCGTCAAGATCATCAAAAGAGTCGCCATCACAGTGAATAGAAACTTGCCAGTACAGACGAAGAGAAGTCACCGCCACAGACGAAGAGAAGACAACTCCAACTTAATTAATTACATGGATCAAACTTGCACAACAATACTACTGCTGTGAGGTTTTGAACTCACAACCTCCAAGTCATGGGAGAGGTGCACTACCGCTTTTATTGAGTTGCAAAAAAAATAATATGAATTTTTTCCACTTCTATAAACTTCAGCAAGTGCCAGATGCTTCTTTTTCATTGGGTGCAATAAACAATCTCAAGTATCCCCGTAACATCAAAAATAACTCCGCCAAACTTGCCATAATAACAGCCAGTATACACAATTCAAAAGATAACGCTGGCGGGAGAGAAACATCGAATGCTACAATACATCACGGCCTACAATTGTATCCAACTATTTACCTAATTGCTAGACGTTATGGCCCAAAACAACGTATTACATACACGTGTCTTCATGTCATTAATCAAACGGTGATCAAATTCCCCTTAAAAAGAAGAACCGGATGCACGGGATCATTACAAAGAGCAATTTGATTTCTTTACTTTTTTTATCTCTCATCTTCATTTGTAACGACAATATCGGAAGAACAGTTGGCGAGAGAGAAATAAAGGAGAGAAAGTAGAGAGAGAAAGGACTTGCAAAACGAATTCTCTCTCCTGATCGAAGAGAGCTTATTAGTTGCATGATTTTTTCTCTCTCTTCTTCACCTCTGTTTCAGCATATCAGAACTCCTTTCGCTGCCGGTGAATTTCCGGCGATGAACTCCCTCACTTCAGTTGAATTGAATTTTCTCGTCTTTCGTTATCTCCATGAATCAGGTCGATTCTTTTTCTTCATAAAATCTTTAGTTTTTTACTCATCTTCTTTACACGATTTTTCATAGGTCTTGATTTTCTGTTCTTGTTCATATTTAGGGTTCTTTTGTTGTTAATAGTTAGTTTCTTGGTATCGAAACTGGTTTTAGGGTTTTAATTAGGTTAGGTGAATACTAACTTCTGGAAGGTTCTTCAATTTATAATAAATCGTTATGGAGGAATATTAAGAGCATCGCCAGTTTCTTGATTATGACCTGCATGTAGTTAACTTGTAAGGATAAATGTGAATCCTATTACTAGATTATAACAGAAATCTGCAATTGATGCGATTTTCCCCATTATCATCCTGAAGAGCTAGTGCCATGGCTGAGATAGCCTTACTGTGTTGGAGGACTAGTATAGTGTCATTGTTTGGTCAATTTTCTTCAGATATACCCTAAAATCAGTGCTACAAGTCTACAACTTACATACAAAAGACCCCTATTGTCACAAGGACAACCCTCGACTATGCGGAAGCGTCTATGTAAATTTTCGTTCTCCTTGCAACCGGCACCAAGGAACCTTTTCCTTAGTTCAGCCTCTTACTCTTGAATCAGGTACTTAGTCTCTGGCACACACACACAAGCAACACAAGTAAACTCCGTACAAGTATCAAGGCCGAAGCCTATTTTATTTCTGCACACTTTGGGAATTACAAACTCACACCCTTAACCATACATACATGGCTCTCCCCATTCACAGATGGGTATTCCCATTGCTCCCTACAATGGAGGGGTTGGCTATAAATAGCCTACAGCATAACTAACTACAGTACACATGTACAAATAACCACCCATGAACTGACCCACTACTTGTAACCAACTCTGCCATGCCTTGGCACGTGTCCCACTAAGTAGAACATGCCCAACCGACCTGCAACTGCTGTTCTGTAGATGTGCCACATGTCTTCAGGTAGTTATCCACTAGGAACATGGGCTGGTAACCGCTGTAACCGCCCGTAACCGCTCCCACCACTTCTGCCCACTAGGCACAAGTGTGTACATGCCGTGAACGTGTCCTGGCACGCGCCTGTAACCGTCCCGGACGTGCCTGACGTGCGCCGTGAAACTCGCCACGTTCGTGCTGTGCTCGCTCGTGCCCGCGCACGTGCTCGCGTAGCCACGCGCCACGACATGCCCTCACGTGCATGCCCGCGCGTACCGCTGTGCCATATGCCCTCGCATATGCCAGCGTATGCACTGTGCCATATGCTCCGCGCATATGCACCGTGAGTCTCCCAACTGCTTGGCCATGTGCCCGCGCCCATGCCAAGTGACTGTCCGGACGTGCTCCGCGCACATGTGTGTCCGCGTCCATGCCAAGGTCGTGCTGCCAGTGCGTGCCAACTATTCTCTGAGTTGCACGTGCCGATCCTTGCCATTGGCATTGTACAATCAATGCCCAGTGTGCCAACAACCAATCCTTCATGGCTGTTGCTGTGTCATCATGCTAATGACACCATTGGCAAAGTCCCATGCCAATGTCCATATGCCTGACTCGGCATATCACTAGTGCCCCCGTGCCACCAGTGTCTTGGCACCTAAACCATGTGCCAATCATGTGCCATGGCAAAGTCTCATGCCATGCTCATGCCCATGACGTCTAGGACTGGCTCCCATGCCCGTCATGTTGCGTCCGCTTCATTGCGTTCGCGGGCCGTGTCGCTGTCCGTCGCGTCACGCCTCTGTGCCAAGTGATTAGGGTCTAACAAACCACCCACACCAATAAGATTCGATGCCCTCATCGAATGCATAACTGTATAGCACCCTCAGGTTAACTATACATGAGCTTATCCGCTCAGTTGTCCTCAGTCCATCAGCAGCCTATCTTGGTTCACCTTCTCTCCTAAACAAACCATTTTGATGTTTTTAGTCCATCAGCAGCCTATCCCGCTCACCTTCTCTCCTAAACACCCCTAATGTTGTTTTTAGTCCATCGGCAACCTATCTCACCTTCTCTTCTGAACAACTACACCGTTGTCTTTAGTCCATCGGCAGCCGTACTCCTTCTCTCCTAAACAACCCATTATGATGTTTTTAGTCCATCGGCAGCCTATCCCGCTCACCTTCTCTCCTAAACATCCATAATGTTGTTTTTAGTCCATCGGCAGTCGCTCACCTTCTCTCCTAAACAACTCCTCAATTGTCTTTAGTCCATCGGCAGCCTATCCCGCTCACCTTCTCTCCTAGACAATTACATACACATTCCATTGTCTTTAGTCCATCGGCAGCCTATCCCGCTCACCTTCTCTCCTAGACAATTACATACACTGTCACATATATCCGCAACAGTCATATGAACAACGAAATCTTTCATCGATGTTCACCCACACCATGTGGTCGCAGATGCCTTCATCCACTGATCTACTGCTCAAGGTAGAGACCCTATTCCATGTTTGTCCCTCGAGTCAGCAGTGTTGAATACCTTACCCGGTCATTCAACAATTTGAAGAGGGTTCATACGAACTACTTCCCCTTCAGGAGCCTTATCTTCCACAATCATGGCTGTAAGCCTCTCGTTCCTTGGGCAATCACGACGAATATGAGGCCCACCACACAGATAACACATCTTACATTTGTTCATCTGTTGGCCTGTCCCCATATCTCGATCTCCCTTTGAACCAGCTTTCCATGATGCCTCCCCTTGTTGCATATGGTTTTTCTCTCCTAGACCACCATCGTGTCTATAGTCCATCAAACCTTCTGCTGCAACAATGGCACTGGACAGATCTTTGACCCCTTGCCGACGCAATTCCGTCTGCGCCCAGGGCTGTAAGCCAGTCGTGAAGTTAAACAACTTGTCCTCTTCACTCATGTTTTTCACTTCTAACATAAGTGAGGAAAAGTCTTTAACATACTCACGCACTGTTGAAGTGTGCATCAGCTTGCGTAGTGCTTCGCGTGCCAACCATGCCACATTGCATGGCAGGAATTGTTCCCTCAATTCCTTCTTGAACATTTCCCAAGTCTCAATCTTGGGTTTCCCTGCATTCACATCGTGATCAACTCGAGTACGCCACCAAAGTTTCGCATCGCCATCAAGAAACATGCTGGAAAGTGTCACCATGTCTTCCGGCAAGGTACGTACAATACTGAAGTATTGTTCCATATCCCACAGAAAGTTTTCGACCTTCTTTGCATCTCTTGATCCGTCGAATGTCTTCGGTTCTGGCACATTGGTCTTAGGGGTAGAAATTCCACCAGTTGATGCGCTGTTCCGTACAGCCATCTTCAAAAGAGCCAATTCTTGTTGGAGAGCTTTAATATGTTCCTCTTGAAATCTCACAAGAGTGTACATCTGCTCCAACCTTGATGGAGTGCCGTCACTACCATCTATGCCAATCACTGCTTCTTCAAGTTTCGTCACACGATCGCCCAAGTTCTCAATAACTTGCGCATTCTTACTACCAGCCATATCTTGTCCGTACAAGAACTGAATAGTAAAGTGAGTAGCTGCACACCACGTCTCCTACGCGGTACTGATACCGACACGTATCAGAGGATCTGAGCAAACCTTTGCTCTGATACCAAAAATGTCACAAGGACAACCCTCGACTATGCGGAAGCGTCTATGTAAATTTTCGTTCTCCTTGCAACCGGCACCAAGGAACCTTTTCCTTAGTTCAGCCTCCTACTCTTGAATCAGGTACTTAGTCTCTGGCACACACACACAAGCAATACAAGTAAACTCCGTACAAGTATCAAGGCCGAAGCCTATTTTATTTCTGCACACTTTGGGAATTACAAACTCACACCCTTAACCATACATACATGGCTCTCCCCATTCACAGATGGGTTTTCCCATTGCTCCCTACAATGGAGGGGTTGGCTATAAATAGCCTACAGCATAACTAACTACAGTACACATGTACAAATAACCACCCATGAACTGACCCACTACTTGTAACCAACTCTGCCATGCCTTGGCACGTGTCCCACTAAGTAGAACATGCCCAACCGACCTGCAACTGCTGTTCTGTAGATGTGCCACATGTCTTCAGGTAGTTATCCACTAGGAACATGGGCTGGTAACCGCTGTAACCGCCCGTAACCGCTCCCACCACTTCTGCCCACTAGGCACAAGTGTGTACATGCCGTGAACGTGTCCTGGCACGCGCCTGTAACCGTCCCGGACGTGCCTGACGTGCGCCGTGAAACTCGCCACGTTCGTGCTGTGCTCGCTCGTGCCCGCGCACGTGCTCGCGTAGCCACGCGCCACGACATGCCCTCACGTGCATGCCCGCGCGTACCGCTGTGCCATATGCCCTCGCATATGCCAGCGTATGCACTGTGCCATATGCTCCGCGCATATGCACCGTGAGTCTCCCAACTGCTTGGCCATGTGCCCGCGCCCATGCCAAGTGACTGTCCGGACGTGCTCCGCGCACATGTGTGTCCGCGTCCATGCCAAGGTCGTGCTGCCAGTGCGTGCCAACTATTCTCTGAGTTGCACGTGCCGATCCTTGCCATTGGCATTGTACAATCAATGCCCAGTGTGCCAACAACCAATCCTTCATGGCTGTTGCTGTGTCATCATGCTAATGACACCATTGGCAAAGTCCTATGCCAATGTCTATATGCCTGACTCGGCATATCACTAGTGCCCCCGTGCCACCAGTGTCTTGGCACATAAACCATGTGCCAATCATGTGCCATGGCAAAGTCACATGCCATGCTCATGCCCATGACGTCTAGGACTGGCTCCCATGTCCGTCATGTTGCGTCCGCTTCATTGCGTTCGCGGGCCGTGTCACTGTCCGTCGCGTCACGCCTCTGTGCCAAGTGATTAGGGTCTAACACCTATCCACTTGAATTTTATGAGATTTGCATTGTTCTTTAGTAACATTTGTTTTCATCATTTGATTCACTCTTGTCCAATGTCGCACATTTATTTCTTTTGCTTTTTTGAACCAGGTACTGCAGTTATTAGTGCAAGTATTCTTCTCTGTGTTTTATCTACTTGTATCGTTCTTTTTTTTTTCTTTTTATTTATTTATTTATTTATATTTTGGTGTTGTTCTGCTTTTAAGTTGGAAGCTTTTGAAAGTCGAAGCACTTGTTATAAATGCCATACATGTTCTCATTCAAGTTTAGATTGTGTGTTCCAAATGTAACTGTTTAATGGGTAATGGTTAATACAAGTATATGCTCTCAGGGGCACTTGTATTGTGTTTCCTCTTCCTTCTTTGTGAACGATGCTTCCCTTTATGCGGTATTTTGGGAAGCTGGTGTGAATCTTCTACCAAACTTTTCACAAGAATTTTAACTCGTTAGTTTTATTGAATGGTGAAATCGTAATCATATTGCTGACCCAAATATTGAAAACTGAAAAGGGCGTATGTGGTGACTGGTGAAGATGTTTTATAATGCTTAAATAAGAGGGTATGCTAAGGTTTGTGTTAGGTTTGGAGACTCAAAATTTTAATTGTTACAATTACAAAGCTTCAAGCATGTTTGTTCAAATTTTCTCTATTATTTTCCCTTTTATCTTGTATCAAAAATTTTTGGAGTTTGTGTTTCTGATTTTTTAACACCCTTTCAGGCTTCACACATTCTGCATTTGCTTTAGGATATGAGGCTGGGATCAACAAAAGTCCTATTAATGGGAATATAGTTCCACCAGGTTCCCTTGTTAAAGTCGTACAGAAAGGACTTCAATATCTTGAGCTGGAAGTGAATTTGAGTGATGTATGTACTTAATTGATTAACTTCTGATCATATATTTTCTGTCTTACTTCTGCATTTTTTGTATTTTCTAGATGCTAATCTGTGCTTATTTTAAGCTTGCCAGAGTGATGCAGATGTGGATCAAGACTTCTCCTTTCTACAACCTCTGGATCTTATCACAAAGGAGGTCCACGAATTGCAGCAAATTATAAAAGAGAAGAAAGCCAATATTCAAAAAGAGAGGGAGAAGGAAAGAGGGAAAGTTATGAGAGTTGATCGAGAACTCAAGCGAGAAAAAGATAAGGTAAAGCAGGAAAAGGAGAGAGAACATGAAGAGGAGAGGGATAGGATAGAAAAGAATAAGGAGCAAGATAAGGAAAAGCAGCGTGAAAAGTACTTTTATAGAGAATCGGTTGGAGTCCATGAGGATAAGGATAAGATAAAATGTGAAGATAGTGGAGTATGTGGAGGTATATTTGTGTTTATCATTCTCTCCTTAATCCAGAATTACAGATGAATTTTGCTTCATGTTAGTTCTTTCACAGTTTCACTACTTTGTTAGATTTGGAGAGATAATTTCTCTTTAGTGGCACTAAGACATCACAATTATATGATTAATGCATATTGTGTTAGTGCTTTGTGGAACTCTGTGAGTTTCAGCTAGTCGAGTTGGTAAATTTGATTGAACATGAATAGTGTTTGCAACCAGACAGGTTGGGAATCGGGATGAACATGCAGAGGTTTTTGCATGCGACTGGACTCAGTCCAGACGTACTTGAACCATGTTGGCTCGAGTGGGAGGCTGATTGCCAAAAAGATATGTGTGTACTGATTCCAACTTTATATATACATGGATAGAATCCGCAGACTCCATACCTTGTCTAAGTATCATGTTTTTCCTGGGATTTGGCATGCACGTAAGACGCATAGGCTATCACATAATCTATTTCTTCATACAGCCTGAAATTAGGTTTTAAATACTTTAGCATTTATAAGTTATTACAAAATCATGAGGATAACAGCTAATGTGATGGATATCTCATGATGTGCAAGTAACACCCATAATTTAAGGAAAACTAGCAAATTTTTACATAATAATACGTCATACTTCATATGAATGGTCATTCATGAATTAAGTTCCGAGATAGACATACAACAGAGATATTTTTTTATCCTCTCAGTTTAACTATTTCCCCGTCTTCTGCGCATATGAATTACCTAACAGTTATCTTTCTATGCTTAATAGAACCTGAACCGATGGATATATCAACATGCTTACCATGTTTGCCCAGTGAGATTCCTAGTTCTGGTGTAACTATATTGGAAGGGCATACTTCCGAGGTTTGTTTGTTACACTTTTCATTATAGATTTTCTTTCTTACTATATATTTAGATATCAGCTTGTATAGTACTATTACGTAATCGTACACCTTTTATCCCTTCAGGTTTTTGCTTGTGCGTGGAGTCCAGTTGGTTCACTTCTAGCATCAGTGTAGGTACACGTCTTTCTGTCAAAGCAATGCTTTTGGTTTTAATCTTTTTTCCTTTTCCTGTCATGATTTCACTATGGGTATTCATTACGTGCATGCTTTAGCTTTATGCTCAATTAGTTATTCACATTTGAACCAGCAGAGGGATCCTTTTAGGAACTAGACATTTTTTTATCCCTTTTTCTCTCCATCTCTAATAGTTCACTAAAATTGATTGGTTGGTGATTGGAATTTGTAATTCTAACAGTCTACTGATTGGGAAACTTAGAAACATACGTGTAGTAATTTGAGTCAGTCAACTTAGCTTAATTCCTTTAAGTTGATTTCCCTTGGTGAGGAATGAGGATGATGGATTGGGGGATATTGAGAGGGGTGTTGGGAAACTCAATCCAAGTGGGATTGTAAACCTTGCCACTGAGTCTCTGACCACCTCATTCACTAACCAATCAGTAGAAAAAGACATCTCTGACTAAACCAAGTACAATTGCCAACACGAGATACTGAAATCTCTCAAGTATTCTGACAATTTACGACTTCTCGGAATATGGACATGAAGTACAAAGCGAAACTCAAACAAGTTTCCCCCAATATGGTTCATGAAGTTACCAAGAGGAAGACCTGATTTCCATGAAACAGAGTTTCTTTACTGACCCCTGTATAGTCCGTATTCTTTGAAAGGCATACCAACTTAGAGTTATGTGATCATGAAGAATGAAGATAATGCGCACGATACACTTACGGATGTGAGCACGTATTCTAGGTGGGGTCCCCATGTGCAAGGTTTAAATTACTAAATTCTAAATGCAAATTGTTCGAGTAGCCCATTAACCAATAGCAGGATCAAATAACTGTGTTGACAAATCACATTCAACTGATTGGGGGAAAGGGCTAAGGTAACCAGTCCTGAACATGTCAACACTGGCAAACCAGCAATCTGGGGTAACTCAAGTAATATCGCACAACGAAAAGCTTAAGAATAAAGTAACGAAGGATTAGAAGAAAGGATTCGGAGATCCTCTTAGGTTAGCAAAGAGATGAAATAAGATTACGAAATAGATGAAAAATAGAACCGAAGGAGAAAAAGAAATCGGTATAAACTTGTTTAAGAACTAGGGTTTGATACTTGATGAATAAAATCAGCAAAAAGCTGCCTACAACTTATATTAAAGAGCTTTAAATACTAAAAGCAAATACCCTAAAGACTAAAATACCCTTATTTCAACTAAGACCCCTAAGAAATAACAAAGCAATTAAATAAATAACCTAAATACCCCTAAATACCCTCACGGCCTGGTGATAAGCACCAAAGAGGCCGTAACCTACTAGGGTAGGACAATCTGTCCTATATCAGGCTCCTCCACTGAAATACAACTCGTCTCGAGTTGTTGATTGGGCGCCAATTTTCTCCCGTTTACTGCTTCCTCAGCTCGCATATCAAATTCTCCATCTTTGAATTTTTCAATCATTCGAGCAACCAAAGTAACGATTTCTTGCTTCAATTCTAGATCGACCACAACTTCCCCTCTTCTTTCCTTTGGTAGAAGAATTATCTTCTTGTTAGTCCAGCTGAATTCATAACTGTTCTTCTTACCTCGATATATTGCATCCGTATCATATTGCCAAGGTCTGCCTAGTAGAATGTGACACGCATCCATGTCGACTATACTACAAGTAATAATGTCCTTGTAGGTCCTCCCAAAAGAAATAGGAACATGACACACCTTAGTAATTTTCTTGCCCGAATTCTGTGCAATCCAGTTCACCCCATACGGATTTGGGTGATCCTCCTCCTTCAAACCCAACTCCTCTACCAAGGATTTTGCTACCAAATTTTCTGTACTACCGCTGTCAATGATGAACTTGCATGATTTCCCTTTGACTAAACCTTTCAAAGTAAAAATTCTGTTTCGTTGTGAGTTGATGACCTCTTGTTTATCTTTGCCTTCAGAAATTTTCTTTTCTTCCCTAGGAACGGCAAGTATTCGTTTGACTACACAAACTAGGGGGTCTCCTTCATCCCCGTTTTCGACATCATCTAGATCATCTTGTTCCACTTCTTCGACATCTTCATTATAATCTACCAAACCGGTTTGTTTTCTCCTAGGACAATCACTAGAAATATGTCCCGGTTGCCCACATTTGTAGCACTTATTCACGCGTACCTTAACATAAGGATCAGCAGCATTCGGTTTCACGGGAGGGTTTGTATCAGCAGATTCTGCTCCTTTATTTAATGCTGGAATTGCATTAGTCGGGTTTGTAACATTGCTTACCTCAGATGAAGCTTCTTGATTATTTCTAGGGTTGTTCTAGCTTCTAAAATTGGGTTGAGGGTGAGGTTGAAATCGTGGCTGGGTTTCCATTCTCCTCGCGGTATTGACTGCTTCATCAAGTGTCTAATGCTCCGTGAGATTAACTAATTCCCGCAGCTCTAATCGTAGGCCATCTATAAATCTAGTTATTGTGACGTCATCCGATTCTGGGTGGACAAGACGGGAATTGAGCCTGTAAAATTCTTCAGTATACTCGTCTACAGTTCTTCTTCCTTGAGTACATCGTTGATCCTCCCGAAATAAGACTCGCTCGTAATTTGCAGGCAGGATTCTAGCCTTCAATAATTGTCTCATGCGTGGCCAAGTTCTGATCGCAGCTCTTCCTTCATCCCTTCTCTTCTTTTGTACTTGCTGCCACCATGATGCAGCACCTCCCTTGAAATTATAAGCAACCAACTCAACCCTTTGGGCCTTAGGAATTTTCATGCACGTGAAAAATGTCTCTACAGCTGATAAGTAATCTAGGAAGTCCTCGATATTAATTCTTCCATCAAAAGTTGGAGGGTTAATCTTCATCCGGAAATCAGGTTCGTCTTCTTCCCTGTAGTAATTTCTGTTTCTTCCCTGATTTCTTCTTGGTTGTTCTATGGAATCTTCACTGAAATCATCCTCAGAATCAGTTAAGTTGTGCACTTCCTCTCGTAGATTATTCCTATACTCATCCTCTTCGGCTTTGAGTAAGAAATCTCGCTCGGGATTAATCCTTCTAGAGTTTTGTCTCATTCTTTGATAGGTTCTCCCGAATCTTCCACGAACAGGTTCTTCAACTTCTTCTTCTTCTTCGAGTCCTAGGGCTTCATTGATTCCTCTAATCCCCGTTGCTGGCCCCTTACGCCTCTCCCGAAGACTCTAACCCTAGCATGGCTGCCGTTATTTTGTGCCCCAACAGGGGTCACGATTTCCTCTGCTGGTGCTGTACCAGAACCATCCCCCAAGAGTCCCTTTTGTTGTAGATTGAGAGCTATCAGTCCTCCCAAATCTTCAGCCTCTTTAGGGTTTCCTTCTGCTGCCTCTTTTCCTGCGTTTTCTTCTTCTGGAAACACCTTGTTCAACTTATTCACGATTTTTGAGAACTCTCCCTTGAGTTCATCGATAACTTTAACGGCAGAACCCACTGTCACTTCAAGTTTGTTTATCTTGTTCTCCATAGATCCTATCCGGATTCCATAATGTTCAAGTTCAGCCCATGCTTGCTCCAACGTACCACTCTTGGAAGTTGTATTCTTCCCGGCTTCACTCTGTGCCATCTCCCAAGTCGTTGTTTGCTCTGATACCACCTAATATCGCACAGCGAAAAGCTTAAGAATAAAGTAACAAAGGATTAGAAGAAAGGATTTGGAGATCCTCTTAGGTTAGCGAAGAGCTGAAATAAGATTACAAAATAGATGAAAAATAGAATCGAAGGAGATAAAGAAATTGGTAGAAACTAGTTTAAGAACTAGGGTTTGATACTTGATGAATAAAATTGGCAAAAAGCTGCCTACAACTGAAATTAAAGAGCTTTAAATACTAAAAGCAAATACCCTAAAGACTAAAGTACCCTTATTTCAACTAAGTCCCCTAAGAAATAACAAAGCAATTAAATAAATAACCTAAATACCCCTAAATACCCTCACGGCCTGGTGATAAGCACCAAAGAGGCCGTGACCTACTAGGGTAGGACAATCTGTCCTATATCATCCAGGCCGACCTATACTCAGAACTTCAAACTTGAACTGTCTTGGTACTAGTGCAGTGGCTGCGGGTAAAACGACTCAACCAGTGATTATACATAATGTATTGGAGTTCCTATTTGTTGTTCCAACCAGAAAGGACCCTGTTAACTCAGATAGATTCAGTATTGATGTTCCTGCGGGTGCATATCCCCCACCTTGATAGGTGATTGCTTATGCAGTCACTACTTTCTGAATGATTAGGTTCTTCCAGTTTCTGTGTCATATATTAGCTGCTGATTTTACATGGTTATCTGTACTGATTTCCTCTTTAACTAATCTATTTGAATGATTTTTATCCCCATTTTCTGAATAATGGGGCATCCTTCTCACCTTCCTCAGAATTTCTCTTTTGTTTGAAAAGATAAAGTGCCCTCTTAAGTTGAAAGTAATAGAAAATAGGGTGTAGAATCACTCCCCTTCTTGACCTAGCAATTTTTCTAAAGCTCTTACATGTCCTTTATTAGATCTTACACTATTGCTTCAGGTCTGGAGATTCAACAGCAAGGATTTGGACAATTGTCGATGGTCCTTATGGCTCTAATGTGCAGAATGGACCTCGCAATGAACTGGTGTTGGAACATTTTAAGGGTAGAACAACAGAGAAATCCAAGGATGTTACAACACTTGATTGGAATGTGAGTGTTGTCACATTATTGTGTCTTTTGTTCTTCATGCAAATTGTTGTCATTCCACTGATTATACTTTTCATTTGATGTGAAGGACTGTTCTTCATTCATTTGTTGTAGCTGGCAGCTTTGACATATTTATATTCTTTTTTTCCTTTTATATTTTTTTGATAACCTTTTTCCTTTTTTATCTTGTCACTTTTGTTTGGCTTTCAGGGGGAGGGGACATTACTTGCAACAGGTTCATATGATGGGCAAGCAAGAATATGGAGTAGAGATGGTATGCTGTTTTAGTGATTGTACTGCTCTTTTTTTCCCTCTCCTTGTCAAGTTTTGAAATGTGTTGCTTGTTCTGTATGTGAGCTGTATATTTTCAATTATAGGAACTTGTGCGTCTGTTAGACATTGATATTTCCTTGTATTGCCTTTCTTTCCTAATGATGATCTTGATTTAATTTGCCAGTATCCAAAAAATTTCATATGGCTATTGTGGTGTCACAGGGACAAGAGTTTTTAATAAAAACTAACTGGAGAACATGTTTTTGAAATGTAGCTGAATAGAGCCAATTCTATCTGTGAAAAACATGTGAATAGGTCATCATGTGCAAAATATGTTGTCTGTTTGTGGAAAACATGTGAAAAGAGCCAATCTGTTTGTCCAATTGATAACTCTTATGTACATTCGTATCCAGGAGCCAACATTTTCTTACAATGTATTGCCCTTTTCTTCTGTAATGATGGGTATGGAATCTACATGTTACGACAATTGGAAAATCCAATAAGAATCGACAAGCCTGTCACATAATAGACATCAATAAGTGATCAAAGCAAAGAGCTGCTTGCTGTGGGCTTCTTATAGTTGTATTTTTTTCATTGTTTCAATAAAACCTCGACTTTTCCAATAAAAAAAATACCGGAAGTTGTCAGACACGTAATGATTTATTGTTGGTTAAGATTGAAAACGTGTGGAGAAGAAGACTGTTATAGAACCATGTGTAGTAGGAAAATGTTATCAAAATTCTATGTATGTGGGATATGTTTATGTTGTCCCGTCATTCTCGTTATAAATTCCATATTTTACTTTTATTCATACCTTTTTTATTTTAGTTTTATATCATTTTACCCTTTAACTGTCACTTCTGTTGCCTTCCAAAGTACTTGTTATATTTTATATCCATGGTTGGCAATTGGCCGAATTGGAATTGGTGTGTCAATTGTTCATCACCGATCCTGGTTGACTCAGACAACTCTAATGTTTAGAAAGAGACAATCACTGAGTGAGAGTAGGGGTATTATAAAACTTCATCTTCTTCTCTCTCTCTCTCTCTCTCTCTCTCTCTCTCTCTCTCTGAAAATATATCAGCACTGAATTCAATTGATTCCTTGGCTTTTGGTTTAATTTTTTTTTCTTTTGTACTCAACTAAATTCAAGATAGAGTTGATCACTTGATTGGCTAATAATTAATTAGGATCCATGTTACTGGTTTTAATATTTGTTTTCAAAGCCTAGATTTGTTTGAACAGTGAAAGCATAAATGGTAATAATGATTTCACTATTTTTCATGCCAATCTATCATTTTCAATCTCCTAGTGCAGTGGTGTCTAGATTAAGGTTCCTGGTGCATTGACCTTTCAGGCCTAGCCTGCACCCTATTGCTTATAAAGAAGTTGCAATTTTTGATATATGACTCTGAAAGGTCGTCATTATTGGTAATGACTTTAGCACTTTCCTAGCCTGCACCTTATTGCTTTTAGAAAAGTCATCTTTACTGATTTATGATTTTAAAGCACTGGCTAGATTTATCTTGATTTTGGATGTCTCACTGCTCATTTCTTCTTCTTTTTTCCCCTTAAATGTTGACCAGGGGAGCTAAGGAGCACCTTGAACAAACACAGAGGGCCCATCTTCTCTCTAAAATGGAACAAGGAGGGGGATTATCTTCTTAGTGGTAGCGTAGACAAAACTGCCATCGTGTGGGATGTGAAGACAGGCGAATGGATCCAGCAATTTGAATCTCATTCAGGTTAGTCCCTTCCCTTGAATGTGAAGATCTGAATTTTCTCTGTTTAATGCCAGCCACCTGTCACCTATGTCAAGACTAACTCATGTATCAAGTATCATTGCAGCTCCAACACTTGATGTTGATTGGCGGAACAATGTTTCGTTTGCAACATGCTCAACTGACACCATGATCAATGTTTGTAAGCTTGGAGAAAGACGTCCTGTTAAAACATTTTCAGGGCATCAGGTTGCATCTTGCTTCACTTTTTTTTTTCTCTCTCTTTTTTTACATGAAACTACTTCTGTTTATTAATACCTCCTGAAGCGATCTTTTGATTGAATCTGTATTATTGACTTTAATTTTCTGTTTTAAAAGTATTCAATCCTTCTCTACCAAGGTTCTATGACTTATATCCTGCACTCAAATTAACAAACAATGACGAGAGCAATTTGGCAAGCTACTAGAATTGGTTGGTTGTAGCAAGGTTATGACTTGCATAAAGAAAGTGACCTATTGGGTTCTTCAAGTCCCAAGAATCATGAGATCATACATACATTGCTTATATTTGTTAGGCAGTCGAATTAGATTTTATTCACAAGTAATCTCACTTAGTGAATCTATAATCAGATCCTTAAAAGACCATTAATCAATGAATTACTAGGGCTCTATTTTGCACTGTGTTACCACCAATATTATCTGCGTACATGGACATCGGTAACTCCGGGTTTTGGTTCTATCACTACGAGGTGTTTCTTTTTCAAGTCTTCATAGCTATCATGGATTTTGTTGGCCACTTCTCTGTTCAAACTTATTTTCTCTTGAAATACTATTTTGAGCCTTATTTTTGTCTTTATTAATTGATGCTTAGACGGAGGAGGTTTTTAGTTGGTAAGACCTCTACGGCTCCACTTCATCATGATATAGGGAAATCATACTTTGGACAACCGTAGAGAATCAGGAGCTTTAGTCATGCTCGGAGAGTTGGTTCTTCCTGTTCTTCTTTGGCCAGCATTATGAATTTATGACTGATGAGTTTGCTTCTGAATGTTTATTGTTTTCTTATTGCAGGATCAATTTCTATATGTTTACTATTGACATCCTAATTATTTTATTTTCTTCTGTTAATGATGGTGTTAATTTCATGAAAAAGTTAAGAGAAAGAGATAGAAAGGAAATTGTGGAGAACATTTCAATGGAGACACCATTAATGAAGTCAGAAAATGTTGCCAAAATTTGAAGCCATTCTGCTTCTGAAATGTTTGTTGCTAAGTTTGATCTGGTAAATGTGTTAGACTTGTTAAAACTTTCTTTGTTCTCTTTCAGGGAGAGGTCAATGCTATCAAATGGGATCCAACTGGTTCCTTGTTGGCTTCTTGCTCTGATGATGGCACAGCAAAGGTGATTTGTGCAATTTTTCATCCAACTACTAAATATAATCTCTCCTGAAAGTTTCAGTACATAGATGTCCGCTACTTGAATTGATTAGTTTCTTAGCGTATGATGCACGGGGTACCTTAACTATTTGAACAGGTGGTTCTAGACATGATACCCTGGATACTTTAGTGTATCTAGTTCACCTGTATCTATTAATACCGAAGTTGCATTGATTTTTCGGTAATTGTGTCTTTTCATTACGTCTTACTTGTAATCTTGTCATTATTTCCTTGACTAGTTATTTCTTTTAATATCATGGTATCAATATTTTAGCTGCAGCTTGAACTTGGCTCCTTATTTTGATTTCCTACAACCTTGTTTTTTTATTTCAGTAACTGTTTAGAGTATAAATATGCCATTGCATGGACATCTTCTCTATTGTCCTTTTGTAGAGGGGGAAGTTTTCTATACTGTTGCATTTTCTAACCTATTAAAAATCATGTTGCAGATTTGGAGTATGAAGCAAGACAAGTATGTGCATAATTTGACGAAACATACCAAGGTTTTTTACCCTTTTTGTTCATCATGATTATTATTATTATTTTTGTCATTCTCTATTTTTCTACACTAATCTCTCAACTCACAAGCATTTTTTTGTGATTTGCAGGAGATATATACTATTAGATGGAGCCCTACTGGTCCTGGCACAAGCAACCCTAATCAGTCTTTAATGCTGGCAAGGTAGAAGCATTAACCCTATGTTTTATAATTGCTTGCTTATCTATTAATAGGTGTTCGATCAGTAGGTTCTTTCAATATCCCCTCTTGTACAAATATTTCCCTTCGTACTTGACCTCTCACCACTTAGGCCCTGTATGGTATTTTAACAGTAAGTATTCATTTATTTTGTCTACAATACTTTTGAAGCAAAATTTGTGTTGCTCTTTAGTTAAATACACTAGGAAATGTTTCACCATCATCCCCTCACCATCACCTTCCAAGCATTATTTTGGTTCTCCAAAATGCAAAAACGATCAAATGCTCTGGAATTAATTTTCGGGCACCATTGAGTCTAATGAAGTATTTTAGTTTTGACAGAGGATATGTATGCAAAAGTTAGGGCCTGTTTGGTTCGCGATTGGAAAACTTGTTTTCAAAAACTAATTTACACCTAAACTAATATGCATTTTGTACTACATCCAAAACTATTTTAGGATTTACAATAAAATCATGTATGATTTTACAAAACAAAAAAATGTTGTTTTCTTTGTTTTCTTTGTTTTCAATGAAATCATTTAGGATTTTATAGTAAAGTCNTTTTCTTTGTTTTCAATGAAATCATTTAGGATTTTATAGTAAAGTCAAAAAAATAGTTTTAGATGTGATACAAAATGTAGTTAATTTAGGTGTAAATTAGTTTTTGAAAACAAGTTTTCCAATCGCGAACCAAACGGGCCCTTAGTTTTCCAAGGAAATTTTTTGCCCAGTATCCTTACTGGACCTTATTTCTTTGCCATAATTCACAATATTTTGTCATGTTGACAATCTGTGCAGTGCATCATTTGACTCAACAATAAAGCTATGGGATGTGGAACTAGGGAAACTTCTCTGCAGCTTTAATGGCCACAGGTACAAACCAATAGAGGGATTTAATCCTATGACTTTCATTTGGCTAATTTGCATGGAGCCAGCAATCTTTTACTAAAGTTCATCAGGTTGGATGATCAGAACCACCATCCACTAGTTCATATGGTTAAACTTACTACTAGTCTTTTATTCGAATCACCAGGGAACCTGTATACTCTGTTGCATTCAGCCCGAATGCGGAGTATTTGGCAAGCGGATCTCTGGACAGATGCATACACATCTGGTCTGTGAAAGAAGGGAGAATTGTGAAAACATACAACGGAAGCGGTAGCATATTTGAAGTCTGCTGGAATAAGGAAGGAAACAAGATTGCTGCCTGTTTTGCCAACAGCATCGTGTGTGTCTTGGATTTGAGAATGTAACGACCACTTAGAAGTTAGAACCTGCTTTAGATCATTGCTAGCACAAGGCAGACACATTTCTGTACAGATTGACCTTTTTGTACACAAAAAGTTAAGGGTTATAAAGAAAGTTTGGATTTCAGTGTTTTTCTTTTCTTTAATTGCTTCTGTTTTTTGTTTTGTTTTATAATAGTGTGTTTGGATGTAGAATTCATGTCTCCCTTGGAAAACATGAGTCCTTAGAAGCATGAATCCCTAGAAACATAAATCCTTTGGTTTGTTTGGCAACCATAAAAGAATCCATGGATTCATGAATCCGTGGAAGCTTGAATCCTTTGGTTTGTTTGGCTGCCATTTAAAATCCAAGAAAAATCTCTATTTTATTGTTTTAATTTTGTGGGGTGTAATCTGCATTGTTTTGGGTAAATACATAGTGAATCCTTACCTTAGAATTCCAGCAAATTCTAAGGGGGAAAGTGGGACTCCAAAACAGTGATTTACTGGGAAACAAGTTTCCAGGGATTCTTGGCAGCCAAACAGACCAGGGAAACATGAATCCCTACCTTGGAATCCCCCATCCAAACAAACCATAAGTTTTTTTTTTTTCCTTCCAATGAAAAAGAATTTAAAAACGTTTTCAAAATCTCCTTCATAAATTTATGGCCATTCACCAATTTGAAAAAATCAAAAACTAAAATGAGGTGTATGTCCTGCACATGACCGAGGGTTGTGAATGAAATGACAAAATTTCAGAAAGACCCTGTGGTTGTGGCATCTCTTACTGATTCTTTGTAGCTTCAAAAGCTTGGGCATAGAATTCAAAATGTAGGAGAAGTATGCTAAGAACGGTTAAGATCATCAAATCAGTAAATGTGTTAGGGCAAGTAGATCGGGATCTGCAACTGAAAATTTTTCCAAGGTAGTGGCTTCTTTGTTAGTTGTCGCAGTCTAGCAGATGTAGAGCTGAGAAATAATAAAAAGAATGAGAGTTCGTGTATTAGAAAAATGCTAATAGGTACCAACATTACAACAGTCTTCTGCACATATTTGCTTCAAATAACAATCCAGACAGACCACTTCACCAATAATCCCCACAAGAGCATGACCCATCGACAAAGTGGTGGAACCGGTTACGATCCCTCACTACAATCTTACGCCCAGTAATCATCGAAATTAGCTTCGTCACAGTATGACAATCCGAACAAACCCGGAGGTTCTTCACAATCTTGATAGTAGTTCCTGGTTGAGTACTGATAAGGCCAAATGCAATGGCTAGCTTCTCACTGTGAACAGTAAGGACTTTCTCCTTTTCTGCCTCACCGATATCATGCAAAACTATATCTGTCTGTGGAGTGTATCCATGGGATTTCAACCTTAAATTCAACTCTTCCAACATAACGTAAATCTCTTTGCTCTTTGGGTGTTTCAAGTCCCCAGCAAGGAACTCATGGACCTTGTTGTTCACTTCAATTGAGCTGCACCCTGGTTCCTTCTGAACTCCACTGTCCTTCATCATGGTTCTCATCCTTGCAACTCCATCCCAATTCCCCGCTGCAGCATACATATTCGAGAGGAGAATATACGTTCCTGAGTTTGCTAGACCATTCCGAACAAGGGATTCAGCTATATGTTCTCCCAGAGCAATGTTTCCATGGAGTCTACAAGCACCAAGCAATGTTCCCCACAAAACAGGATCAGGCTCAATTGTCATGCTCTCAACAAGTTTATATGCTTCATCCAAGAACCCTGCACGCCCAAGAAGATCAACCATACATCCATAATGCTCGATCTTGGGTTCAATTCCGTGTTTGTCCTTCATCGATCGGAAGAAATCCCATCCCTCCGCAACTAAACCAGCATGACTACAAGCCCTAAGTACACCTATGAAAGTTATATCAGTTGGGTGAAATCCAAACTTACACATTCGAGAAAATAACTCCAATGCTTCCTGACTGAATCCGTGCATGGCATAGCCAACAATCATCGAATTCCAAGCCACCACATCTTTATCTGTGATTCTATCAAATACCAAACGAGCATCCTCCAAACTCCCACATTTGCAGTACATGTCGATCAATGCAGTACCGACATGAACATTGAACCGAATCCCACTATTTTCGATGTAAGAATGCATCCATCTACCGGACTCCAGTGCACCAAGCTGCCCACAAGCAGAGAGTACAGAGAGAACAGTTATTTCATTAGGCCTTACTTTGGCCGACAACATTTGCCTAAACAAAGCCAAGGCCTCATTCGGCTCGCCATGTTGGGTATACCCATCGATCATTACATTCCAACAAACAACATCCCTTTCTTCCATCCCTTCAAAGAGCTTTCGAGCTCCATCCACGTTCCCGTGTTTCGCATAGCAAGTTATCATGGCTGTCAAAGAAATTAAACTCTTCTCAGGCATTGTATCGAACAATTGACGTGCAGAAACAATATCCCCACTTCGCGCATACACATCCAAGAGAGCAGTTCTTACATAGACATCGGAATCGAATCCAAATTTAAGGGCTTGGGAATGAAGGGCTTTTCCTGGTTGAAGGGGACATGATTTTAAGATGGAGGAGAAGGTGAAGGGATTTGGGTCGACGCCATTTTCGAGCATTTGGGAGAAGATAATTAGGGCTTGTTGATGGAGGCCATGGAGGGTATGAGAATGGATGATGGAGGTCCAGAAGAAGACATTGGGGTTATGGGTAAGATTGAAGAGAGATAGAGAGTAGTCAAGACGGCGAAGAGAGGAGTAGGAGCGTTGGAGCTTGAAATTCAAGATTGGGTGGCGATCTAATCCGTTCCGGAGAAGAGCGGCGTGGATTTGGAGAAGGTGGTGGATGGATTTCGATTTGTCAATGAGGAATGCCGCTCGATCGGGTTGCAGAAGAAGGTGATTGTGAGAGGTGGGAGGAGAAGTTGGGAAGGATGCAGTAACGGTTGTGGTGGTTATGGCGGGAAGAGGGACAGTTGAGGACATGGTTGGGTTACCAGAATTTTAAAATATTGGCGCCATGATCGTTGTAATTCGAGCTACCTTCGCTTGGCGAATGGCGATTAGCTGAGAATCATGAGATAACGCGATAGCCAAGCAAAATGGCAGCTCTTCACTTAGCAATTGAGATTGGTTTTTTTTTTTTGAGGTCTAGGGTATCCGGGTCTCTTAAAGCACCCGACTAGTCCCTAGGGTGTGAGCAGACCTCCCTATCCACACACAACCGGCTAAAATCTTATTGTGGGAGTGGCCTTCAGGAGGATAATTGAGATTGGTTTTTCACTTGGGAGGCGTTTGGTAGAAACTGTAGAATTAGGAAATAATAGAAAAGAATTCGTTTTGTTCTCAAAATGATAATTTAAAAAAAAAATTTGAATTTGTTTCTTGACTCATTTGAATTGGCACCCCTACCGCCCACTCCCTCACCACCACCGTCACCTAATTTTGATCTACATAATAAGAGGATCATCGCCACAAAAATTCAGCTATTTGATCATCTCTATATGGGCCCACAGATAATTGTAAGTAGAGTGTAAGGATAAAGTGGGTATTAGGTGAGCCCACTTGGAGACGACCCATGGTTGATGCGATCTAAATGATGAAGAGATCGCCATCACAAAAATCAACCCTTGGATCAACTACATGTTGAACCTACTGTGTGAGTTGATAAAATTACGCACGTGTGAGTTGACAAAACTACTCGCATGTTAGTTGGCAAAGCCTTTGGATCAACTCCAAGTAAACTCATTGTTAGGTGTAAACTGAGTACATGCGTGTGATTTGGCAAACCCACCTCGCCACCACCTTCACCACTGCCTAATTTTGATCATCATCACAAAAATTCAGCTCTTAAATCATTTGTATATAAGCCCACAGATGTGTAAATAGAGTGTAAGAATAAAATGGGTATTAGATGGGCCCACTTGAAGACCCATGGGATAATGTGATCTAAACAATGAGGAGATCATTGACACAAAAAATATCCATTGGATCAATTTCATGTAGCACCCATCGTTAAAGATAAACCAAGTGTGATTACATTAGAAATAATTGTAACGCCCCAATTTGAAACTCACAATCTCTAAGAATTGAGTCGCATCTCGAGGCGTTAGT
>MVGT01001542.1:310684-353400 GCA_002174775.1 Macleaya cordata | reverse complement strand
CAAAAATAATGGTCCATCTCATCCCTTCTTCCACCATTAAGCTCAAAACAAGATCTACACTAGCATGCAAGTTTAATCAACACAAAAACTAAGTTATTTTGCTCATAAAACTCAGCTGAAATGGTGAGAAAAGGTGAGAAAAATTACCCCAAGAGAGATCCCTTTCTTCCTCTTCTTCTCCCTTCTTCTCCCTTCTTCTTCCTTCTTCTTCCTTCTTCTTCTTCTTCTTCTTCTTCTTCTTCCTCTCTTCTCTGCCGGAAATGGCTCCCTTCTTCTCCGGCGTGGGCAGCAGCAGCTGCTGCTGCTGCCATCCCCTTCTTCTTCCCCTTCCTTCTTCTCTCTCTCTCTCTCTCCCACGATTTTCTTTCCCTTTCCCTCAGCTCTCTCTCTCGTTTTCTCTCACTCTCTCTGTCTTTCTCTCCCTCACGACCTCTCTCTCTCAGTTCTCTACTCTCCTCCCTCACAAACTCTCATCCTCTTTCTTTTATTCTCCTTTTTTTATTTCTTTCTTTTCTCTTTTTTTTGTTTCAATTCTTAATATTACTCATACTACTAATATTATTATCATTAGTAAATAATTTCTTTTTGTTAGTGGGGTTTCACAGTTTCTCTTTTTTTTTCTTGACCAAGAACTGAATATTTTAATGGTTTATGATGGATCCAGATTTGATTCTGAGTTGTATTAGCGGAACCCCAAGCTTATTAAGAAAAGGATTTATGTCCTAACCATTTATATGCAAATGAAGTCATCCTAGTAGTGATGAGGTTTTCTTGTTAACTAATAGGTATTATTTCAAATGAAATCTGTGTATTATCTTCCCAGTGCCCACATGTACTTTTCCCTTGTCCATCTTCAAACTTGTAATCTAAATTAAGACACTCTTTTCTGCAGGTGGTTTTGTTAATCTATTTTTTTTTACATTGTGGATGAGTACATCATGTACTTCCTTTAGTGTGGTTTGAAAAGCTAGCATCATAACATCATGTACTACCAATTTGTATCTAGGAAGTAAAGTAAAAAAAAGTCTAACTTGATGTTAAAATATTAGCTAAACTGTTTCACCACTAAAGAGAACTAGTTTCGTTTTATTCACCTATTTTGTTCAGTTTTAGGTATATTATACCAGTAGCACTGTCTGTTTTCTTCTTCAATCTCCTAAAGTTAATGTCAATTAGTTTCCGTTTCTGTTGATTTTAGGTGTTTGAAATTTTTTGGCAAGGGGCTGTGGTACACCTAGTTATGGAGGTTGCCTTGCTTTTTCTTTCTCTATTGTTATTTCTGCTCTTCCTTCTAATATTGACAGAATAACCTAATCCATTTATGTCTTTTTGTGCAGGCCAGCAGCATCTTTTGTAACCAAAGTAATTGTTTGCTATGTATTACTAGTAACCCATCTTATGATCTTTGATATTTTCTGAATAATTATTTAACGTAGAACAGCTGAGGTTGTTAGCTAATTGACTGTGCTATGTATGACATTTTTATTTGTTGAGGGCTTACTAACCAAGTAGTTCTCTCAGTAACTTATGCTTTAATTTGGGTGTGACTGTATTGTTTGTTCCTGCATTAAAGATTTAGAATTGGATACTTTAAAGTTTTTTGGGTGTGACTATTTTGGTTGTTCCTGCATTCAAGATCATTAAAGCTAGCCAGCCCTGTAAGTTTTGATTTCTACCTTTGGTATACTTTTTTTTGTGTGTGTTTATATATGGTTAATATAATGAGCCCAGCTGCTTGAATCTTATTTTCTTTGTACCAAACCAATGGATGATTCTTTATGCATACATGCACACCTGCTTGAATCTTATTTTCTTTGTGAACATAGCATTCTTAAATACTTACATTTTATTTTGAGGATGTATAAGCTTATTAATGTTGTTGGATTGTCCTATTTTGCAAGATTTTTTCTATTTTTTTTTGCTCTTCTAAATGTGATAAGAAGCACTATTTTTCAGATTATGCACATGCCTTGGATATGACAGAGGGAAATAATCTTCTGCCAAGGTATTAACTATTGGCTATTATTGTTTTGCTGAAAGAGAAAGAAGTAAAGCTCCTTTTTTCTCCACGATCATTACAATTGATTCTTTTATCTAAACTGCATATCAAACAAATGGGTCTTTGTTATGGTAAGCTACTCTTTATCATTAGCTATATTAGGTTTAGTATAAATAAAACCTTGAACTTTGGCTTTAGAAAGATTAGATTTGTTGAAACTAGGTAGGTGGTCCTTCCAACGTTGAAGATGCAATCACAAGCTGCTAGTGAACCTCTGATACAGGCCATAGTGTATTGGTGATGGTTGTAGACTTGTAGCACATAAATGTGGAGGGCATAATAATTTTTTTTTCCAAAAAGACTATTAGTGACAGTATGGGACGTCGCCACTAGTTAAAAACAAACAATCAAATCTGTGACGACTTATGCCGTCGTAAATAAATTGATTTTTAGCGACGGTGTTTTGGTATTAACGACGGTTAAATACCGTAGAAAAAGTCACTTTCTCGTTTGTTTAGGTCGTCCTATTATGATGGATAGACCATCACAAATACACAATAAAACCATCGCTAATACTATTGCCGACAACGGCTTATAAGACGGAATGTTCACCGTCGCGAATAAGTATTTGCGACGGTTTTTGTCCTTTTGTGACGGATTAATGCCGTCGCTAAAGGCCACTTTTTTGTTGTGAGGATAAGTGGTGAAGATGTATGTCGTGCAGACAGTACAACAACGCACACAATCCTTCGTGACAAATATTTCACATCCTTGAAAATATTTAATGCTAATGTGACTATTATAACTAGGACAACCAGTTTGATCGAAGGCTCCGAAAGAGCTAGTATCATATTACCAAGTGGTACAAAACTCCATATCAATGACTCTTTATATGCATCCAGATCCAGAAGAAATCTATGAGTTTTAAAGATATATGTTGTAATGGATACCACCTTGAGACAATCAATGAATATCATATGGAGTATCTTTGTATTACTTCAATTGCCTGGTGCTATAAGCACATATTAGAGAAGCTTTGTGACGCCCCGACCCTGGATACTAATGGTCCGACCTATTTTCGAGTTGAATCCACGACCCAGGCCCCGTGGTGCCACTAAGGTGAATAGATGTAGAAACGAAAACAATCTCTTTAGGTTCAAAATATAAGAAAATCAGTTGAAAAGAGTTTAGGAAGCTTGGAGTTTCAAGAGTGCAAATACACTTCTGAAAACAATGAAATTACAAGACTGATTTGCAATAGTTCAATAAAAAGGGTATATTTGGTTTGTTTCAAATCGGATTCAGGAACCATTTGATTCTCTGGAAACTAGACTCAGAGATCTCCAACTTTTGTCTTGTCCAGAGCCTAATTCTAGGTCATTCAGTCCAGAAAATGTACACAAACTTCAGCTTGTGTATTTTAAAAGCATTTGACTAAAAATGTAGGTAGTTTTAAAGAAAGAATATGTGGATCTTGTGTATAGAAAGAAACTCATAAGTATGGATATTCAAAGTAATAGATATGAACAAATGTAAAGAACTACCTTAAATACTTTATTTAAAACGGATCTAAAGAACTTGTTCCCTGAAACAATGATAGTGAAAGAAAAAAAAACTGTACCATTATTTGAAACAAAAGGAAAAGAAAAGTAAAGAATACTTAGAATCCCAACCCCATGTGATCTAAACATCACTTATTATTTTCTAAAAGATTATGTATATATAACCTACTTGTCTTCTACCGGCAATCTCTACTCCGATCCTTGACGCCTAAGCTTCCCGGTTCTCTCCGAGATCTGTGGGGGGAAAATGTAGGGTGAGCAAAGCTCAGCAGGTTCAACCAAAATATAGGTTAAAAGAGACTAACACTAACAATTTTCAAACAAGCAAACGCAAACAAACCTTTTTATCCAACTATTCCATGCATGCTAGAAGATCCATAGTTTTAGAAAACTTACCTTGAAACTGGTGCTCGTCATAGCTTTTGGCCAAATTCATTTTCAAACAAATCACTTCTTGATTCTCCGAAAAATAGCTCTTTGAAAACATTAGTATGGTTCAAAATAAAACAAGAGTTTTAGAAAATTGTATACCAATACATGTTTATTTATTAATTAGGTTCCTCTTCCTTCGTCAGGGTTGTTCTCGAAACCAACCACCGTCTTCTTTGGACGGATCCGGATATAAAACTCTCTTATGGAGATGCCTCTCAAAGCAGTACTTCTTAGGCCAAACAACACAACTTTTACATTACCACAATTACTACATCACAACTGACGAAATTACGTTTTAAACCATGTCACCTCTTTCATGGAGTACACATCTAACCTCTCTTATGGGGAACTTTTTGATAGGACCTTTAAGTATCACTACTCATGGTTACTAAGGAAACTATCCTTAAAACCCAGGTTTTTCTTTTAAAAAGAAATCTCTCATCTTTCCACTTTAACTTTGATAGCTTATTAAAGAAAGAAAATCACTCGTGTTCACATACCCAAAATAATACTTCTTACGTAGAAAACCTTTTGAAAAATATGAGAATATTTTTGTAGGAAAAAAATTTTAAAAACATGATGATTTTTGAAAACATATTTCATAAACAATTTTGAGGAAATTTTGAAAAATAATTTTTGGATGGAGGTTTTCCCTACCTTTTTTCGCTTAAATCCTCGAGGCTTTTAGAACGGCTCTTCTCTGAAGGTCTTCTAGAACTCCAAGCTTGATTTCTTTTTCAAAAAAAAGTGGTTTTAAAAGAATAGAATAGAATCAAAAGGAAAAGAAAGAAAGGAAAGAAAGAAGAGAGAAAAAGTTTTGAAGATTTTTCTTCTTCTTGAACTTGGAAGAGGGAACAAGAAAGAAACTGAGAGAGAGAGAGAGATGAGAGGTGTGGAGAGTTTGAACTAGGGAGAGTGGTATTTATAGGGTTCAACCAGGGCCCCCTCTCCTTATCCCGTCACTTTTTTCAAAAATCAAAAACTCTCTCTTAGTATTTATCCAAAATAAAAAAAATTAAATAGTTTTACTAGCTTATGTAGAAAATGATTTCTACATAAGGGAGCTGATTTTTAGTTTCAAAAATATATCTAATTTGAATGGTTGAGATTAAATATCAAGTCAATCCAGTAGCTATAATTATCTACTACAAATTAGAGATAAAATAGGGATAAAATTTAGGTTTTAGTAGATAATTCAAAACAAGAAATATTTAGGTTTTGGAAAACCTTTTTGGATGGTTAGGATTGACTAAAGTTTAGATAAATATGATCTAATGATTGTAATCTAATACTTGTTTCCCAAGTTTAAGGATAATTATCTAGTTTAAAAAGGTAATGTAGTATTTATCTAAAATAAAATAGGTGTTTATTATTTTTCAAAAACCTTTAAGATAGAGTTTTGTTTTAAAAAGAAGTTTGAAAAACCCAAACACCCAACTAAAGTGGCGCATCTAGTGTGATGTCCACGTTTTTCATTTAATGTGTAGGGCCCACTTGCTGCCCCATACCTATATATATTTTATTTAATATATATTAGTTCCTTCTCTCACTGAAACTCTTAAAAATTCTCATTTTCATTTCATTTTATGCATGCATGGATCCTAGGGCAAGGTTTCTATGTTTTCACCCCATTAACTTACTAAACTCTTTCGGACTTATGCCCAAACTATTTTATGGGTTGATTTGGGCCCATAGACTTAAAGTCCCACATCCGAGTCCAACCCAACTAAGAAAAATCTAGGGTGTTACAATCTTCCTACTCTATCTTCGGGGTTATATCATACAATAATTAGAACGGTTGAATCATATGTCGTCAAGAACCAGAAGTTCAATGACCCAAAAGCATTTATGCTTTGGCATGACCGTCTTGGTCACCCAGATTCTACCATGATAGGTAGAATAATTCAAAACTCATAAGGACATCCACTACAGAACCAAAAGCTTCTGATGTCCAAAAACTATACTTGTACTACTAGTTCTTTAGGTAAACTAATACTCAAACTCTCTCTGATTAAAGTTGTAGTTGAGTCACCAGTTTTCTGTAAAGACTTCAAGAAGACATTTGTGGTCTTATCCACCCTCGATGTGGACCATTTCAGTATTTTATAGTCTTAATAAATGCTTCTGCGAGATGGTCACATGTTTGTCTTCTATCCACTCGCAATGTTGCTTTTGTACTTGCCCAAATCATTAGACTATGTGCATATTTTCCCAATTATATGATCAAGTCTATCCGTCTTGATAGTGCTGCTGAGTTTACATCCCAAACTTTTAATGCTTATTGCTAATCAGTTCATTGATGTTGAACACCCCGTTGCTCATGTTCACACCCAAAATAGTATAGCAGAATCATTTATTAGACATCTCCAACTGATTGCTCGAACTATGCTTATAAGAACTAAGTTACCTGTTTCTGCATGGAGACATGCCATTTTACATACTGCTGTATTAGTTCATTTTCGTCTGACTGCATATTATCAGTATTCCCATTTACAACTTATTTTAGGGCATCAACCAAATATTTCACATCTGAAAATTTTTGTGTGTGCCGTCCAAGTCCCCATTGCACATAAAATGGGGTAAAATATTCAATGAAATGGAAATAATTCATAATCATTCGATTAGGATCGATCTAAACCAACCCATTCTGTATACGATTCAGCATGCCAACTATTAAACATCACAATGCACAAAGTTTGGCCTTCAGTTCTGGTTAGGGATTTATGTTGGGTTTGATTTATCTTATATTATTAGATATATTGAACCTCTGACAGGTGATGCTTTTACCGCATATTTTGCGAATTGCCAATTTGATGAGACATTTTTTCCGCCGTTAGGAGAGAAAATCAGCTACCTGAAGAACGACGTGAACTTTATTAATACACCAACATTGTCTCATCTCGATCCTTGCATTAATCAAATTGAAATTGAAGTGTAGAGGATTGTTCAGCTTCTGAAGATAGCTAATGAAATGCCTGATGCATTCAATGATTGCAGCAAAAGTGACTAAATCATATATACCTGCTACAAATGCTCCAGCTCGAATTGATGACCCAGCAGGACATGTTTTCCCAGTAGGATAAACTATAAATATTGCAGCAAATGAGTCGTTTAAAGTACACCTAAAGCATGGATGACCACTTTGTTCAAAAGATTCTGTTCCCTGAAAGTAAAAATGCCAATCAAAATTAATCTGAGATAATACTCCAGAAGAGGCTATTAAAAGATCCACACTCTCTAAAGAAATATCTCCTGAAGAGATACAAACTCCTGAAGAGGAACAAGTACCTGTAAATGAGAAAATCTTAATAAATTATGCATGCAGTAAAGAGATGTGGGATCGCAATAAAATAATTGTCGACAACATATTCTCATTCTCAGTAGCTACTAGGATTGTTACAGATGATGATGGTATTGAACTGCACTCTGTAGACTAATGTTGACATAAAAATGATTGACCAAAATAGAAAGAAGCAATCCAAGTTGAATTAGATTCTCTTACAAAACGTGAAGTATTTGGACTTGTTGTTTCAACACCCAAAAATATAAACCCTGTAGGATACAAATGGGTATTTGTAAGAAAATGCAATTAAAAAAATGAAGTTATTTGCTATATAGCACTACTCGTGACACAAGGTTTCTCGCAGAGACCTGAGATTGATTATGAAAAAAAAATCATCTTATTATAGATACAATAACTTTTAGATATCTAATAAATTTGGTAGTCTCAAAAGGGCTCGACGTGCATCTAATAGATGTTATAAAGTTAGATACAGATATCCATATGAAAGTCCTTGAAGGATTTATATTGCATGAAGCAAAACCACACCATATGTATTCACTTAAGCTTAAACGAGTTTTATATAGATTAAAACAATCCGGGCGTATGTGGTATAATCGCCTTAGTGAAGACTTAATTAAGGAAGAATATGTCAACAATCTCATTTGCCCATACGTATTCATTAAGAAAATAGAATCTGGATTTACTATCATTGATGTATACATAGATAATATCAATCTAATTGGGACTCCTAAAGAGCTTAAGAAAGCTGCAAAATACTTGAAAAAAGAATTCGATATGAAAGATCTCAAAAAAACAAAATTTTGTATCGGCCTACAGATCGAGCATAATATACGCAGAATTCTTGTCCATCAAACAATGTATACTGAAAAAGTCCTAAAGCACTTTAATATGGACAAAGCATATCCGCTCAATATTCTTATGATTGTGAGATCTCTATATGCCGAGAAAGATCCATTTCGCCTAAAGGAGAAAAATGAAATACTACTTGGTCCAGAAGTACCATATTTTAGTGCCATCAGTGTATTGATGTATCTTGCACAATGTATTAGAACTGATATTGCTTTCTCAGTAAATTTGTTAGCCAAGTTTAGTTCAACACCGGCAAGGAGACATTGGACAAGTGTAAAATAGATTCTCCGTTATCTCCGCGAAATGACATACATGGGGTTATTTTACTCTAAGAATCCATTTAATGGCTCACAAATAAATGGCTTCACAGATGATGAAAAACCTTTTTGATCCTCCAATCTAGGTATGTTTTTACAAGTAGTGATATAACATTCTCTTGGCAATCCAACAAGCAAAGTCTTCCAGCCACTTCTTCGAATCATTCGAAGATTATTGCACTGCATGAAGCTAGCAGAGAATGTGTGTGGTTAAGATAATTGATTGGACATATCAGAAGCTCTTGCGATCTACGCTCTATTACTGATGTACCAACAATTATCTTTGAAGACAATGCTGCTTGCATATCATAAGTCAAAGAAGGTTACATCAAAGGTGATAGAACCAAGCAAATCTCGCCAAAGCTATTTTATTCTCACTATCTCCAAAAGAGACATGAGATTGATATATTCACCAAGTCTTTGCCAACAACAACATTCAGGAAGCTGGTATATGGAATTGACATGAGATATATGTATTATCAAATAGACTGAAATGAGGGAATGCTTAATCAGGGGGCATACTAGTGCCAACATTTGTCTCACTGAACTTTATCGCACTATACTTTTTTTTCCTTTGTCAATGTTTTGTCCCTTTAGATTTTCTTTGCCAAAGTTTTTAATGAGGCAGCTTATACGAGTCTAGCGTTATTCCAAGTTTTTTGAGTTCTTTTCTTTCACTCAGGTTTTGTCCCTCTCGATTTTCCTCTGAAGGTTTTTAACGAGACAATTATCTTAGAATGGTGGACATCAAAGGGAAAATGTTATAACATATAGGTGGAGGTGGCTGATCCACCGAATGGACTTGACACATAAAGCCATATATATGCATGTATCCATTTCTTTCCTTATATGTACCTCCTTCCTCTTGTATATTATGTAGGGATGAAGTTAATAAGAAATCTCTTTTACTTCTCTGGTATTTGTACTTTTGCACTTACACAAATAGTGTAGTTATTATAACATAAACACTAAAATTGGTAAATTTTACTAAAATGTATACAAGCACGAGTAAATTTGTAAGAGCCGAACCCTGCCTAAACCCTTAAGGAGCAGCCTCTTTTGTCTATTCGTATTTCTTCTTTTCTCTCTCTACAATTCGCTTTTCTATTTCTTCAAGGGGCATTACTATGGGACACCAGATTTTGACATCTAAGATTATATCTGCTTATTTTATTGATTGGAAACCAATCATAACAGTTGTTGAAAAAATATTATTCTATTTCAGCCACTCATACCATTTTTAAAAAGCAGATGTAATCTTTTGGTGTCAAATTCTAGTGTTGTTCTAGCAAAACTCTTCTTCAAGTGACTTGTCTTTAACCTACACGCCCCTCCCCTTAACGTACACCACCAAACAGGTTTCCGTAAAAGGAAACCTGGTTCGACTTCGACATCTCCAAATTTTTTTTTTTTTTTTTTCTGATTCAGAGAGAGAAACAAAGAACACAAAATGGGATCCCATGTCGATTTCGTTCCTCCTTCTCACCACCCTAAGGAAGTCGAGACGAAGAAAGAAGAAAAAATCGATTACTTGAATCTTCCCTGTCCCATTCCTTACGAAGAAATCCATCGAGAAGCTTTGAGTGAGTCTCATTATTTCCCTTGAGTTTTGTTATTTTTCTCTTTATCTTTAAGTTTCTCAGAGTTACAGATTTTCGGATTTTCGTTGATTAGGAGCACCCAGAAATCTCGATGATAATCCAGTTACGTCCTGATCATTGTTGGATGATCATGAAGATTCAATCACCACTAGAACCTTAGAATTATCATCTGAGTGTTATGTGGGGAATTGGGAGTGGGGACTGCCTATTCCTTTAGGATGAGAAGTTTTTTGAGTTTCATTGGAGTTTAGGTTGAATTGAAAATGTGGGTTTATTCACACTTCATATGTACTAGTAAATTTGCAAGGTTGCATTTTCATAGTTGCTTAAGTCCATAGGTATTGCGTGTGTTATATATGTCGGGTTGATTACTTGAATTTGGACATTATGGTCCTTAAAACAACTGCATATATCTAACATCCACCAAAACTGTTTTGCACTTGATTTCCGGTCATCTGTCTGTTTCTGGTCAGCTTAAACTGCTTTGCCGTCAATATTCTCTCTGGGCAACACTGTGTTGGAGCAAAATTGAGGAAATTCAATTGTCTGGTATCTTTTTGGAAATTAAAATCGACTTAATATATAACAAATTCCTAGGTCAATGTTGGGTAATCTCTTCTGGAGGACATTGGAAGGCCCTCTTTTTCATTTCAGCAGAGTTTCATATTAACAGAAATTGAACGCAATTTCTAGTTTCTGTAAATCTACGACAAGTTGACCTCAGAGTTTGAGAATTAGCTCTGTATCCAGGGGTTCAGAAAATCACTTGTTTCTTAATACTGGTCAAGGATCAGTTCAGTAAAAGAATATAACTCAAAATATGTTCTAACTTTTATGACCAATATAGATTTAGCTGCTATTGTAGTGAATCTAAGTGACCAAGTAAAAAGACTAAGAAAAGGTTGATTTTAGGATTTAAGGTTGGTTGTAAATTGAGCAGAACTGCATTTGATCCGTTCTATACCGCTAGTTTAGTATTCTATACCTACTGTCATGTGGGATTTCAAGTTTGAGCTAAAATTCAAACCAGGACAGCTCCATCTGCACAGGGAAAAAGAATGAAGCGGCTTTATTTGCAGCAACACATATGCCATGAATGTATGTCAGAAGTGTAAAGTTTCTCTCAAGCAGTATCTTACATGCATGTGCTTATGCAATCGTGTTACACGGTTGGGGATACATCAAGACAGGACCCCATAGCAAAAGGCCTTCATGGTATCTCATTATTTAATAATATATTCCAGCTATATTAGGCGGTTGTGGGATATTACAATGGATGCCTGTAATGTATAAAATTTAGGTCGTTGTGGGATGCTATGTGAAAACTACATGAATGAAGAAATGAAGTTGAGGGTACTGGTGCTCTCGTTGCTAAATGTTAATTTCTTGTGTTCTGTAGTGTCCTTAAAGCCAGAACTTTTTGAGGGTATGCGCTTTGACTTTACGAAGGGACTCAATCAGAAGTTTTCGCTCAGCCACAGGTATTTTGTCTGTTCTGGCGTTTATTGTACACTATTTCCTTTTCCATTATTGGTTCTGACATGTGATAACTTTTCGGTCACAACCATCCACCAGTGTATTCATGGGACCAATGGAGGTACCCACTCAGTCCTCTGAGACCATCAAAGTTCCAACTGCTCACTACGAGTTTGGTGCTAACTTTCTGGACCCAAAGGTATCACTACTTTATACGTACATATATATAAGAAAAGTTTTATTAAAGAAAAGACACGTGCCTTCTACAAACTGCCAGTCCTTGAACTATATTATGTTCTTTGGATATCTAATTAGAATGTGAGGCATTAATTGTTCTACTCCACAGTTGATGCTTATTGGGAGGATTTTGACCGATGGAAGACTTAATGCAAGAGTCAAGTGCGATCTGACTGATAACCTCACTTTGAAGGCCAATGCTCAGGTAGGTATGCTTAATTGTAAGTTTCTAAAGTGTGGGTATCATTTGATAATGGACTCTAATGTGCTCAACTGTTTACTTAAAGAAAATCTAGTAATGGGTTTTTGGTATTTTGTCCAGCTTACAAGTGAGCCGCATATGTCCCATGGCATGGTCAATTTCGACTACAAGGTTAATATCTCTCCGTCTTAAACATCCTGATATCTATATGAGTTACCCTTTTTCTTTTAAGGTGATAATCTAATAAGTCGAGGGCATTTTTTTGAAATAAGTGGCAAATTAGATGTTGTCTTTATTGCTGCTAGTGTTGCGTTTGTATTGGTCAGTTTGATTTCCTTAACTGTATTCTTTGTTCCTTTACTTGATTTTTTCAATGTGATAGATGTATGAAGTGCCTTAACCTTAAATGTAATAAATTGTTGGGACACAACTAGACAGAACTTATTGACGGGACCAAGCTGGATATTCTAGCCAGGATTTATCCGGCCAAGCAGGAACCTCCTACCCTGGATCCCGCTACCTCACATTAAAATATCAACTTACAGTTGTGGGTATCTGATAAGCATTCTGTTGGGAGCTGCTGATGCTCTTACTCCGAAGTGCCATTATGGTTTTAAATGTCCATATCGAGGGGTATAATTTCCTCTTGTCCGAGAATGTTGTTATTCCTCTGATCACCTGATGCATGTGCAGTCTCAAGGATATTGATCGATTATTCTTTTAAATATAAATGAAGATATGAGAGAACAAGTCTAAGTAGCATAAGAAACCTAATGTATTATAAAGTTTGATATGTATGAATTTGATATTATATTTTTTTTCTAGGTCTAAATCTTAAGGCTTTAATAGAAACTAAAATGCATTAATTTTGGAATTAATTGGTCGATGCCCTCCTCACTAAGTAGCTTTTGAGTTATCCTGATAGTGGGAGCTTCGAGAGCTGGGGTTTGATAATATTTTATAGGTTTATTGTGTAGGAAAGTGTTTCTAGTCTTATAGATTTACAGATTCTACCATGCACTCTTTGTGCAAAGTATTAGGCCACTTTGATGCCTATTGCTTCTATATACTGACATGTATCCAGATGGTTTTCTCGCACTCTTGTTGCATGTTGCTATGTGAATTCTCAGTTCCTTTTTATGAAGAGCTGGGTGAAATGCTTAAACCTGAACGGAATCATCCTCTATTTGTGGTACTATTTTTCGTTGGGAAATTATATTTTCTAACTAGAATTATTACTTTCTTTTCATACAGGGTAAAGATTTCAGGACTCAGATTCAAATGGGGAATGGTGCTTTATTTGGCGCTAGTTACATCCAGGTAAACAACTTGCTCAAGCAATATCTTATGCAAGATAAAAGATTAGTGTGATTTTGGATGTTCTCACCTTGAGTATTTGGGGGTTTTCTATGTGTGTGTGTGTGTGTGTGTTGTAGTTTTAAGGAGATGTGCTTAGTAAGCGGGTACCAAGTAACTCTACTTTCATCACGATGGTTAAGTTGAATGGCTCTAGAAATTTTGTATTTTCTATTTACATATCCAATTATGTAGAGGAGGGGGTGTCTAGGATTGTACACCCTATATCTTTCTGTGAATTTGATTTTTTTTTTCTTTTTTCTAATCAATATTTCTTATAGTTATTTGTCTAATTAACTTATATGTTTTTTCGTTGAATTACGGAGGGGAAGGATAGGTGGCTATTTCTGTTGTCTAGAAGAATTTACATGTTTATGTAGAATCTAATGAATTTGTGGATTTTTTTTTTTACTTATGCATCTGATTATAGGGGAAAAATGGAGGGATGCTTTTGGATTCTCAGGTTCCTACCCTGCTTTTCTTCCTTGAACTTCCCTTTTTTAATTTTTCCTCCGTGGTGTCCTCCCTTATTTGTACCTCATCTGTCCCTTCTCTGCTGGGTTTGTAGTGGTGGAACTTGTAGGAGACAAGATGTTGCGCAGATAAGTAACAAAAACCAGAGTTAAAATGAATGCATCCGATCTAAAGGTGGAAAAATAGCAAAAGAATCCTTTTGGAGAAAAATTATATTCCACAACCTCATAATTCTTGCAACCCAATTGGCTGGTTGCTCTTTCCTAAATTTGGTCTTTCATGGATAAAGCTATATCCTCAACCAAACCTGCAGTGGCCCACCTTCAACAAAATTCTATTTGAAATATCCACCATTTGATTAAATAGGGAAGCTGAAAGTCTGAAACTATCGAATTTGCTCCCATGCTGTTGAACATATAACTAAATTTTTTCAAGTACCACCTCATCGACAGGTTTAATGTCTAACCATTTGGTCCAGCAGATTTATCGCATTGAGATAAACATAATCATGCAAGTAACCTTTTCTCTTTGAAATTTAGACAAAATAACGAAAAATGTTTGTTTTTTATTTTTATTTTTACTTTTTAAGATGGAACTGATGAACCCCCTAATTGTGCTTATATTCTGACTCTTTAAAATGTTAAAATAATGGAGAACATATAATCTTGGCAAATAAAACTGCTTCATTTCTCAGTTGCTAATATCTGTTATATTATAGTTATGGGTGATGGGGATCTGGCCCTTGGGAATGTCAACTATCTTTGGTATCCTGGTGATTTTGATGCACAGTTATAGTTTCATGCACAGGAAGAGTAACCCTGCTAGATGCTTGAATGGAGATATTTCTTACATAAAATGATTAGTTAACAATCATTAATTGCCTATACACGCCATCCAGTTAGGAGCAAATAATAGGGAACAACAGTTAATTATGAGAACATTATTGAACTTTACATTATGTCAATGAATTATTTCTATTTTTTTTTCAGTAAGTTTGCTTTGTTATCACTATCAGATATTACGTCTTTTATTTAGGGAACCAAACTCCCTATGTGCAAGATACTTATAGTACATAAATCATTTTTCTATGTCTACATTTAGATTTTTGTTTATCCTTTTCATTTTTTATGGAACTTTTTGTGATGCGCAGCTGGAAACTCCTTTCGTTGTTTTTATCGAAAAGATAGTTGTCTGTAACACTCATAGAGCATCACATTTCTCACACCATGCTCTTCTATAATTTGGTAGAAATGGTGCTGTTTCTTTTCATTCACTTCAAGTGTTTCTCAATCTGTGGGGATTGCTTTTTTTTTTTTTTCTTTTCTTTTCTCTGCAGAGTATCACTCCACATTTATCTTTGGGCAGTGAAGTGTTTTGGGCTGGTCAACATCGGAAATCTGGTATTGGTTATGCTGCTCGATACAACACAGATAAAATGGTAGTCTCAGACTCAATCAAAATCTGTTAGCACTAGTCTGAATTATGGAATGTTGATTTAATATTATGTAGGTACATGAAATACTTATAGTTTTTAATCTGATATACTTTCTGAGAGAAGGGCCAAGGGAGTGCGTCAAACTTGCTGAAATGTTGTTGAGATATTGGGAGCATCAGTAGCTCCTTTTCTTTCTTCAAGATAAGTTTGGAGCACTATTAGCTCCTATTAATATCTTAAAGAAATAGACTAGCCAATAGGAAGACTATTGGCAGCGCCTCCGAAAATGTGAGGTTCCCCATTAGAAACTATATGTTTGATTGATTGGAATTAGTTTTCTTGGGAGAACTACCTTTTTCAGAAAATGGTTTCGAATAATCCATATTCCTAGAAATTACCAGTATGATGTTGGTTGCAATATAAGAGAAAAAGGAAATCACATGAGCATTTTGGAATCAAAAGCAGATGGCAGTGGTGGCTGCAATGAGATGAATCTGTTATCCTGGTGTGATGCTGATGTAGAGGGGTCTTTCTCCCATTTATGGAATTTTGGTTTTCTTGGAGTTCTTATATTTTTATTTTAGTTTCTGGGGTGAGGGGGGAGGGGGGAGAAAGATTCTCTGTACCTATTTTCAATTGGAGATATTCGTTATTAATTGTCCTTCATAGTTAAGTAGCTTTTTGGTAAAAATAAAACTGAATTATTGGTGTTGGCATTTGTCTTGCAGAGTACTTACAATTCTTATAATGCCTATAGTCCTTCAAAAAGAACATTGTTTGAGAAATCAATAGAAGTACATAAAGATTTTGAAAAATTAATTTCATATATTTTGCGTTCTGAATTCTCACGAGCTTTATGCATTATGAAGGAAAGTTTGATGCTTTACATCGTAGAGGAATTTTGATTTGCTTCCTGCAGGTTGCAACAGGGCAAGTTGCCAGCACTGGGATGGTTGCACTGAGTTACGTTCAGAAGGTGTCTGAGAAGGTAAGAAAGTTGACTTAATAAATCTCTTGTAGTCAGTATTTTAGCTATATTTATATCCCAAATCTTGTATTGTTATCTACCATGCAGGTCTCTCTAGCATCAGATTTTATGTACAACTACATGTCAAGAGACGTAACAGCAAGTTTTGGTTATGATTACATACTCAGACAGGTAACTTCTATGACAGTGACATTATGTAGGGAATGTTGTATCAAAGGTATTTTTGAAAGATTTGCTTACTGGGGTTTTGGGCTAATAATTTTTTATACCTCCTGATTTTAACATGAACCTTTTCAATGCCAAGGATTATTTTGCGTCCTTTCTTTGTCTAGGAAGTACTTGTGAGTTGTGTTTCTACAAAAGATAGCTTTGGTTTTCTTTCAAGACATAAAGGATAGTAGGATCTCATTCATATGACAAGAAACTACACAGATTTCAGGATGACTGCATTTATTCCTGATTTATCATTATTTTACAATGAATCAAGTTTGTACTGATTGAAATTCGGGTCAAATATCCTTTTAATATGAAGTGATGCGAGTCGCATATCAGTTGCCACTTGCACATGCCTCTTTTATTAGTTATTTTTTAATTTTATTTTCTGGTCATATAAATAAGGGCTGCACCCCACACATTAGGTATTTTTTGTTATGTTATTTTCGTTTTAGGTTTTTTAAAGATTGTCGACTTGTTCTTAACCTAGGGATTCATGAGTAAACTTTGAAGGTTTACGCTTCTGCAACAATTATTTACATTAGTTTTCATATCAGAGCCAAGTTTGGCTCCCGGGTTAGTCATCGATGGTAGTTCTTGAAGAGATTATGGGAAAGAGAAGATGAAGGAGAAGAATAGGAGATCAGACTGAACCGAACCGGACCAACTGGATTTAAGCCGATCAAACCAGTGGAATAGTTCGACTCTGTTATAAATTGTTTAAAGCCGACTATTTTCGTTCAGTCTGTGAGTCTCTAGGAACCGGAGAAGCCGACCAACCGACCAATTTAAAGTTAATTTCTTATGGTATCGTTTATATATGAACTATATAATACTCTAGAAGTATAAACAAACAAAAATACGCGATTCTTTAGTTTTTTCTTTTTCAAAAACTCAATCCCAAACATTAGTTTAACCCTAATTGTTCCCCAACTTGTTCCACAAACAGAAAGTGTGAAAACCCTAGCCATCCCATATTCTTCTTCTTCTTCTCCTCACCCTAAACCCATAAGGAGGAGACATTAGTCTCATTTTCTCTCGTACCTATCTTCTTCTCCCTCTTTCTTTCTCTTTGAGCTATCCTTGTTTCTTTTTCCTCTGTTTTCTTCTTTCTTAGTGTGAGGGCTGTTCTTCTCTTGCTGTTTTGAAGTAAAACACTCCTCCTTTGCGACCAGCTCTACGGCCACCACGGCCACCGCTACCACGTCCACCCTCAAATGAGTACAATGCAGAGGACTAGGGCTGCACATGGTGCGGTTTTAAGTCCGGTCCGAAAAAATACCGACAAACCGCAAAACCAAAAAATCCAAAACCCAAAAAACCGAAAAACCCAAAAAATCCAAAATACCGATGGTGTGGTTTTGGTTCTAAAAAAAAAAACCATCATGGTTTGGTATGGTTTTGGTCCTCCTAAATTAATTAATGGTTTGGCTATGGGTTTGATTAAAAACCCAACCAAACCGAACCGTGTGCAGCCCTACAGAGGACTCTCGAGAGCTAGAATCGGAGTTGGTGCCCAAATAGGCACGCTGAAGGCGAGAGAATGCATTTGCTGCCGTGGGAAGTGTTTCACCTTCTAAGAGTTGATCTTTGAACACCCTGTATTCTTGATCGAGAAGATTTGAGAGGAACAAGGATATATTTTCTGGATGTTGGTGCTCCTGCTTCTGTTTTTAGTGCATATGTTTCCCTTCTTCAATGGCATTGTCGCCTTGGTCATCCCTCCTTAGAACGATTGAAGTCTCAAGTCCTGTGTTTACGTTAGAGTGTGAACCGTGTCAACTTGGCAAACAACATCAAAGCTCCTTTCCTAGTAGTACCAATAGCCGTCAGTCCAACCCTTTTGATTTAATACACTCTGACATATAGGGTCCTTGTAGAACAAAAAGTTTATCGTAGTATCAATATTTTGTTGTTTTTGTAGATGATTACACTCGTATGTCATGGTTATTTTTAATGAAAAATCGTTCTGAGTTACCAGCTATGTTTCACAAATTTTATAATGAAATCAAGACTCAGTTTGGGAAAGAAATTAAGATTTTGCGTTCCGATAATGCTTTAGAAAATAGTCAAGGATGTGTGCAGAAATTTTGTGCAGATCATGGTATTCTACATCAGACTACTTGTCCTAACACCTCTTAACAAAATGGGGTAGCTGAACGTAAACATCGACATCTGTTAGAAGTTGCCCGGACATTGATGGTTACTATGAATGTTCCTAAAACATACTGGGCAGATGCAGTTCTCACAACGAATCACCTGATCAACCGGATGCCTTCCAGGGTTACTGGAAGTAAATCTCCATTCTCCCTGGTATATCCACATGACTCTTCTTTCTCTGTTACTCCACGTGTGTTTGGATGTGTTGCCTTTGTTCACTTATTAGGTCCTCGTTGTGATAAGCTTGATTCTCGGTCTGTTAAGTGCATCTTCCTGGGCTACTCTCGCACTCAGAAAGGTTATCGTTGTTATTGCCCTACGACTCACAAATGGTATGTAAGTGCTGATGTTACCTTCTTTGAGTCTACACCTTATTTTTCTACATCTGGCCCTAATCTTGACCTTGATCTTGTATCTTGTCGCGAGGGGGAGGGATTCTCTCCTCTTCCTATGCTTCCTATCCCTAGTGCTACTGGTCCTGCTCCGGTTGTGTCTGAATCTCAATGTCAACCGGAACCTATTGTGCCCGAGTCTGGTCCCTCTATATAGGTGTACAAGCGCTCCAAGATGAGACAGGTTGTTCCTTGGGGTCCCTCTCCATCCTTTGCTGATGCTCTTGCAGATTCTGAGCCACGAGTCTCTGAACCACCTTCTTCTACAGATCTTCCCATTGCTAAAAGGAAAGGTATTCGTTTTTGCACCCAGCATCCCTTATCTGCTAGTTTGTCATATCATCGTGTCTTTCCCTCCTTATTTTCTTTTGTCACATCCATGTCTTCTATCTCGGTTCCTAGGTCTTACATGCAGGCCTTTTCTTCACCTGGTTGGAAAGTGGCGATGGATGAGGAGATGAAAGCTCTTCATGAGAATCAGACGTGGGAACTCGCTACTTTACCCTCTGGTAAGCAACCAGTTGGTTGTAGGTGGGTATACACTGTGAAATATCTTCCTGATGGCTCTGTTGAACGACTAAAGGCCCAGCTAGTAGCTAAGGGGTATACCCAGACATATGGTGTGGATTATACAGAGACGTTTTCCCCTGTTGCTCGGTTGAATTTTGTTCGTATTCTCATCTCTATAGCGGTAAATAAACGTTGGCCGTTGTATCAGCTCGACATAAAAAATGCCTTTCTCTATGGTGATCTTCAGGAGGAGGTATATATGACTCAATCACCTGGATATGAGAAGGAAGGTGAAACACATCTAGTCTGTCGATTAAAAAAGGCTCTATATGGACTCAAACAGTCCCCTCGGGCATGGTTTGATAAGTTTAGTAGTGTTTTTGAAGATTATGGCTTCCGCTGAGCGGTTTCTGATCACACTGTGTTTGTTTGGCATACGTCCATGGGCTCTATTATTCTCATTGTCTATGTTGATGATATTATTATTACTGGTGGAGACACTCAGGGTATTTCCGACTTGAAGAAGCACTTAAGCACGAAATTCCATACCAAAGACTTGGGCCTTCTTCGATATTTTTTAGGGATTGAGGTTGCTCGCTCCAAGGCCGGCATCAGTCTCTCTCAACGTAAATATGTGTTAGACCTTCTCTCTGAGACCGGTCTCCTTGGTACAAGTTCAGTCGACACCCCCATGGATTCTTCTGTCAGGCTGGTTGCAGAACAGGGGGAGCCATTTAGTGATGCAGGTCGGTACAGGAGATTAGTTGGGAAGTTGATATACTTGACAGTGACTCGGCCTGATATCACTTATGCTGTGGGAGTAGTTAGTCAGTTTATGCATGCTCCACATCAGCCACACTTTGAAGCTGTTTGTCGAATTCTGAGCTATCTTAAAGGCTCTCCAGGTAAGGGTCTATTATATAAGCCATCTAGTGACCCTCTTACAGTGGTTGGTACAGTTGTTGGCCCTCTGATTCAGATTGGGCAAGTGATCGTGTTGATAGACGATCTACTTCAGGATATTGCACCTTTGTTGGGGGGAATCTTGTTACCTGGCGATGTAAGAAGCAACAAGTTGTAGCTAAATCCAGCGCTGTGGCTGAATATAGAGCCATGGCTCATACTGTGTGTGAAATGTTGTGGGTTCAGTCATTACTTGGTGAGATGGGATTAGCGTTTCTGGACCCATGCAGATGCTTTGTGACAATAAGGCAGCTACATATATTATGAGTAACCCTGTGTTCCATGAGAGGACGAAGCACATTGAAGTCGACTGCCATTTCATTTGAGAGAAGATGATATGGAAACAAATTGCTTGCCCATATGTGAAATCTGAGGATCAACTGGCTGATATCCTTACGAAGCCTCTTGCTCGCTCTCCTTTTGAATGGTTTTGTGACAAGCTGGGCATGTTTGATCTCTATGCTCCAGCTTGAGGAGTGTTAGAAAACTCAGTTACATTATGTGGGCCCATTGGACCATGTTAGTCATTTTATTACTTATTATAATATTGGGCCTGGCCCAACTGCTAGTCGACTTGAACCCCTAAGGAGGAGACATTAGTCTCTCATTTTCTCTTGTACCTATCTTCTTGTTCTCCCTCTTTCTCTCTCTCATCTTTCTCTCTCTAGAATCTGAACCAGTTAGTTTAACTGGGGTTGTCACGGACTCCCAAGGGACATGACTCTATCTTTGTTGTGGTTGATAAATTTTCGAAAATGGCTCACTTTGTCCCTAGCCAGCGAACCTCCAATGCTGCTCATGTTGCCAATCTATACTTCCAAGGAAATAGTTTGCTTTCCTAAATCAGTCATATGGCTCATATCAGATAGAGATGTCCGATTTATGGGTCACTTTTGGCGCACTTCATGGGGTTTACTAAAATGAAAACTGAAATTTTCTACAGCTTTTCATCCTCAAACGGATGGACAGACGGAGGTGGTCAATCATACATTGGGTGACTTGTTGCGTTGCTTAGCTGGGGAAAATCCAAAACAATGGAACTTTGTGCTTGCTCATGCAGAATTGTCTTATATAACAATGTCACGAAAAAATATACGGGCAAGTCTCTATTTAAAGTTGTCCACGCTTTTATATATTTGATGACGTTAGGAAGCGACTGGAAGAGTCCTATGCTAAGTACAAATCGGATGCTGACCCTCGCCGCCCGACAAGTTACTTATCGAATGGGTAATTTCGTAATGTTGTATTTACAAAAGGAGCAACGGCTTGGCAAGGCCCACAAGTTAACAATGTGGAAATAATGCCCCTTTCCCATTAAAAGGTGCTGTGGGTGCTGTGGCGACAATGCGTACGAATTGGAATTTCCCCCAAAGTTCCATTTGCATAAGACGTTTAATGTTGCCAACCTCACTCTATATCATGGTGATCACATTTCTATCATTTCTTTTACCATTTTCATCGGATCCTTCACCATCTGACCGCATTGGGGGCATTATTGATTCTACATCTACTTCTGATCAAGTAGTTCCTCGGAATCGTTTTTAAGCTAAATGGTGGCAATGCCCAATTGAAGAGAGTTCGTGATTTCTGACACTATGCTTTGCTACTTGGACCTGGATTTTTATCAAGTTTATGACGATTACCTTTTACGAATGAGTTCTTTTTCAACTGGGGGGGAATGATGCGAGTCACTTATCACGTGCCACTTGCATGTGCCTCTTTTATTAGTTATCTTCTTTATTTTATTTTCTGGTTATATAAATAAGGGTTGTGCCCCTCTCATTAGTTATTTTTTGTCATGTTGTTTTTGTTTGATGTTTTTTTTTCTTAAGAGATTGTCGACTTGTTCTTGTTGAAGCCTAGGGTTTCATGAAATCATGAATAAACGTTGAAGATTTACGCTTTCACAACAATTATTTACATTATGAAGTTTATTAAGTTTCAATGAATTTACAAATGTGACATATTACAGTTGAAGAAAGTGAATGAGGTTATGGAATAAAATGAAGATAACAAGTACTTTTTTTTTCCAAGATACTTGTGGAGCGGAGATTACTAAATTTTAGTTGCGAAAGGTTTTTATTAGGATGCTGCTCCCACATAGGAATCTGGCTTTTGCTCCAACGCAGCCTCCGATTTCTATCTTATGGCCTCAAAACCTCTACAAAATCTCATTGTTATTGCAGTTTTGTCTAACTTAACATACTTAAGCCATCGAACATAGTATTACTTGTTATGATTTTGTGTTCTTGAACTATATAATAATCCATTCTGCAATTCAATCATCCATTTGTCTATCTATATTTGTATGCAGAATTTGCAATACTTATCTTATGATTTTCATATATATAAATAATGGGGAGGGATCAATTCTATGGTTAAAATGAGTGTCGTGCCCACATGTAGGGCCCACATGGAGATGATCCAATGGCTGATTTCCGATGGGGATCATATACTCACCATGTAGATCATCCTCACCTCATTATTCTTAAACTTCTAACCCCATAAAAAGTTGGGTGATTTATGGGCTGTCTATTCTTATCGTTAATTTTAAAACAACCTTGGATGGGGTTAGTAGTTTTAGAACAGAGTGTTTTTTTTAGGATGATCTACATGACGAGGAGAGCATCATTGCACCCTTGGATCTCTCCATGTGAGCACGGCAACACAATGACAATTTTAACTAGACATTTGATCCCACCTCATACAATTATTTATCTATTCATCCGGTACCCTGGAAGTTGTGATGTATGTTATGTCCAAGACCCCATGGTTTAAAATCTCATTTTGACTGAATTGTTGGTTAAGTTGAAAAACTGAGACCTTTTGACCGGACCACTTTGATCCATTTTGATAGATTCTGAAACAATAGATGAACAGATTCAAATGGTTTCATTCTGATAAGTATCGAAACTGAAACTAGTAATTCCAATTTTTTTGAAAACCATTGTTTTGTCGAATGTAGACATAAATTCTGTTCCTGGGCATCAAAGAGATGGTGACCATTCATATCTATGTATCTGATACACTGATCAAACTTCTCCAAGTAGATCCTAGATTACCCGACGACATCAATCTCCACCCTATCTTCGACAACAAGGCAAGATTGAAAATGTTAAGATCTCTAAAACATAGCCCACCCTTGTGTTTAGGCTTACAGAAACTACCATGCTTTTAAGTATATGCCTCTATGTTCTCTACCATTTTTCTCCCACCAAATATCACGTTGTAAGGAGGTGATTTTGGTAGGGGTGGGACTCGGGCGGGTTAGGCGGGTTAGAAGCTTTGGACATGCCATGCCCACATTGTACCTCATTTGCCCAGAATGCCTATAGAACCCACAAAACCTATAAGAGGCTTACCCACGCATGGCCCGAGTGGGTTTCTCGGGTTTTTCGGGTTTCTTGGGTTTTTCGGGTTGCCCATGTTTCAATAAATTTAGGTGATTGAATGAAATTATTAATACAAAAAATTAATAAAAATAAATAATAAACTTAAATAAATAAAATATCCTTTATAGTTTAAAAAGATAAACAAACTAACAATCTACTCACATAATAAATGAAAAATTTAAACAAAATATAGTAACAAATGCTTGAAAGTGTATGTTTGGTTGTTACAATTCCTTCTTCCCCAGACCATATGGAATTAATCTGAATTTGCATTTAGAATGTGTCTTCAGGGATGTATGCATCTGTAGTGAAAGAGTTGGAAATACCAACAATTTTGAGCTTTATGGAACTAATTTTGTAAGTTATGGTTGTTGGCAGTGTCGTCTACGTGGGAAGATTGACTCCAATGGCTGCACGGCTGCATTTTTGGAAGAGCGACTGAATATGGGTCTCAATTTTATTCTTTCTGCAGAGGTTATTCGTGCTTCCTCTTTCTGTGTTTTTTTTTTTCCCCATTGCAATGGTGGTTTTTCTTTTCATGAAGTAATGAATCTTTAGTAATACAAAGAGAAGAACAGACAAGAATATAATGGCTGGAATGTCAATGAGGAGGAGTACATGGTAACTACCACCTAACCCTATCTAATATTACCCTTTGAACCCTCCAACCTAAACATAGTAGATTACCTTTCAGCCAAATATTATAATTCGGAATGGTAATCTCCCCTTCTTTCTTAATTCAATATGTTTTTTACCCTTCCATAAGACTCAGAGTCTGGCATGGGGGATCTACGTCAATAGCGACTTCCCCTTGATTGGAAGGGGAAGGCTCCAGCCCTCCAGTAATATACTAGGTGTTTTTGGGAGAAACCATGCCAAAGGATTGTAGCAAAAAAGACCGTAGCCCTATAGCCACCAGGCAGTTAAGTGGTCCACCTTGAATCGTGAGATTGTCCAAATTTGGAAACTGACAAAGCCTGGTGGGATTCGACTCTGAACCGCCTTGAAACGAATCCCATAGACTGAGGGAGCAAATCAAAATACATCAATCTTGCCTGAAACTTTTTGACTTGCCTCCTTCCACTTCTTCTATCATCTTTTCGCCCTCCTCAATAAGCACAGCTCGCCATTTGATTCAAAAAATGAGCTGATATACTCCAACTCCATATTGTTTGTCTCCTAGAACTGAGGTTTCAGGACTTTGACCAGCCCTCCATGGTCCAGGAAAAAAGTCTTATTTGTTGGACGTTTATTTCTTGTGACCATCCGATGGTCTACTTCTCGAGGTAGAGGACCTCATAGGTAGGAGTGATTTTTCTGTGCGCCTACACTTGGGAGAATTTGTAATTTTCCCCTCTTTTGACTCTATCATTGTCCTGGTTTTGTTGAGAATATATTGAGCCTTTAATTGGTTCCTCCTGCCAATATAGCTGTGACTTAGTTGATTTGGGACTTCAATTTATTTATGACTATACTGTTTCTTATTCTTTGCAGATTGATCATCGGAAGAAAGATTACAAATTTGGGTTCGGGTTGACCGTAGGAGAGTAGGTTATACATATTTCTCCATTTCTATACTCGTTACTTTGTTCATACGTTTGCTTTGAGCTCATTGTTTCTGTAGTTCAGTGAGTTATCTCTAGGCGTGTTGAACAACCTCAATTTTGTATTTTTGTCTTGAGTTAGTATCATCAAACTAACGCCACGGTGTGTGGCATAGTAGATGATGATTTGCAAACTGAGGACATGCTTTTGGCATTAGAGTTGGAGTCATTAGTTAGTAATAATGAGAATTAGTATGTATGCTGCCTTAACTTTTTGCTGGTTTTAGCACGGATTAACTTCATTTTATCAATTGAATTGTGTGGCAAAGTGATCTTATGCGTATTTAAACTGCTGTATTAGCCTTTGATTGGCTTTTCACATTCCAAGATTGTATTTAATGGTCGGTCATATTGGATTTGCTTTATCTGTCAATATGATAGTTTTATTACAAGTTAGTGTAGCACCAGAGAGCGGCGTTATTGGCTCTTTTCTTCTACACTATTGGAAAACAGACTTGAACGGCGGTTTGAAGAAGATAGAACTCATTCTGTTGAACTAAATTTTATCATTAAAATTTCTCAAGAACATGACTAATTGAATGGTAAGTGTTAGATCCTGTTTGGTTACCTATGATTGTTCAAGGTGTTAAGATGCAACAAATCAGATCACATGTATTAAGGTTTTATAAGAAATAAAACCTTGTCCACACTGCTACTGCTGTTCAAAAGAACTAAAGCCGTCTGCAGTAGTCTGCACTCTTCACGCCGAGAGCCATCCTGACATGGTTGCAGCATTTTGTTATCATGAGTTTGGGATCATAATCATTCATTCATCATTGTCTCTGTGCGAATGTACGTAATAGTTGGCAGCTTGTGCAAACATTAAGGATGATTAATTAAGAAAACTGATGTTTGTGGTCTACTTGTGATGTAAAATTAAAAAACGCTCTTGTTTTACTAGACATTTGATTGGCCGTCGAAATTTTCAGCACACTTTTTTTTTACTAATCCAGCACAGATTATCCCTGCTTGGTACACTGAATATTTGCAAATGCGAAAATTTACAGTTCTTGTAGGTGCTAATTAAAATTCTATAAATTAGAAAAAAATAAATTAAAAATTTTAGATTGTTTATTTTGTAAGCTCATTGTAAATACCATCAAATATTTGTTATTAGATGCCCTCATCAATCACCCATGATAAATTGTGAATTTTTGCATTTGTCAATATTCACGGTGTACCAAGCAGTGCCATGTGGGTTGTAATTGTAGAGAGCGGACGATACAGAATTCACACCCTTCTGATTTCTGATAGCTGATTCTAAATAACAAGTAATTGGTATTTATCTAAAGTTTTATTATTATTATATTTTTTTTTAGAGGAACCTCCACGGAGGGAGGGAAAGATATATTAACAAAGGAAACCAAATTACACCTAGACAGGGGACATAATACCCTCAAGCACTAAGGTGACAAATTAACAATGCAGATGCCAGTGTAGATACAAAAAGAGATCTAGCAAAACCTAAAACAAGGTTGTCAGACAAGATCCCGACCAACCAAACAATGAATAATATTCAGAGAAAGAGGACCACCATCGAAAACCGGTCTGATTGGCACCATAAGAAGCCAGACGATCGGCATAAGAATTCCCTTCCCTGTAAATGTGAGAAATATGAAGTGAGCATCGATCAAACCATCCCACACACAGATTCCATCGAGTTCTAAGCTTCCACAGAACATAATGAAAGCCCTCAAAAGCCCGAACACTTTCAACCCAAAGGCGAGACCAATCAATCACAATGACAATTTCCAACGCCCGGACAACAGCATGAAACTCAGCATGGACTGAAGTAGTGATGCCAATGGAATCTGCAAAACAACAACAGACGAAACCACAAGAATTTCTAAAAATACCTCCACATCCAGCAGGACCTGGATTACCCAAAGTACAACCATCCGTATTAACCTTCAACCATCCTCCTATTTTTTAGGAAATCTTTTGTCTTCATTGCAGAAGATTTTCGCTATCTCTATTTTTTAGATTTTTTAAACAATTTTCTCGTGGATAACTTTTGCGATTTCTTTCGTCGCTAGAGTCTTCCGCGTAGGGGAACTCTTAGGGGAGTACCCCTAAACCCTTAGTACAACCCCCAATTACGGGCTAAGCTTCGGGTTCTGGGGTTCAAGGGCTTTCACTGGCCTTAGTTTTTAGTTGAGTTTGGGGTTCAAGGGTTTCCACTGGCCCTGGTCTAAAGGTGGGAACCCGTTAACTTGAATAATTTTGAGGGCTTATCTCGCTTTTTGAGTTGATCCGAAAGAGAACGAATGATAGATAAATCATAAGTATTATTATTCATCGTCTCAGAGTATAGACTACTAGATTCACTAACAAAGCCTCTGATCATCTCCTTGGCCTTAGAAAGTGAAATAAATTTATTCTCAAAGCGTACTGAATTTCTGCAAAACCAAATCACCCATAAAGCAGAAATGGTGGCATTCAATAAAATTTCCTTAACAAGCGAGCTACCTATATATTTTATTATGAAAGACATCATGGTGTGAAGGCCTGAAGCATCCATGGTATTCCCAAAAATCCCACGCAACCAATGCCAAATGTCAGTAGCAAATTCACATTCAAAGAAAAGGTAATGTGTGGACTAAATACAAGATGGAGTAGGATGAATGAATTTAGCCCAAACAGAACTGGACCAAGGATGGATAGGACCATGCTCTCGAATAAGACCATAAGTATCTTTAAAAGAAAAAGAACCATTCGGAGAGCTGAACCAAACCAACTTATCAATTATCATCACCACCATTGGGAATGCGAATGATACAAAAGCATTGGGAATACACTACCTGCCTTCAAGAATCACCTTGACGAACTCCACTTTTACAAGAGAAGAAACCTTCAGCTTTACCATTAACAAGAATGCAGAATCGTGTCAATCCAGTTGACAAAAGTATCAAAAAATCCAATATAACGGAGGACCTTAAGCAGAAAACCCCAGTCAATAGTGTCAAAAGCCTTAAGAATATGAAGCTTCAAGGCCACATTATGTTAGGATTTAGGGATCAAATTAACCACAAACTAGAGATAAACAATCCAACAAGCAAACCGAGAACGTAAAACAGAAAATAAAGCAAGCACAACAACGCACAAGATTTACGTGGTTCGGCAAGATTGCCTACATCCACGGACGACGATGAACTCTTTCCACTATAATGAAAAACAAAGAAGAATAGTTACAAGGACTTACCTCACAAGCAACCCAAACTTCAAGCCTCTCAACCCTTACAAGGATTCTCTCAAACCCTCCTTGTTGAAAGCTCTCACAAATATTGCTCTCACTTCTCTCTCTATCTTCAGACTCACAACCCTTTCAAGAGATCTCACACTCTCAATGTTGTTTTCTGAATACTTTAAGCTAAGGCCCTACTCCTATATTTATAGCCTCCAATAGGTATCCCAATCCTTGAAGGAAAAGGAAATCCTAACTAAATATGAAGAAGGAAACCTACCTAAAATAGCAGTTCCTCCAAAAATCAGAGAAAAGAAGTTTCCAAAACCTTGTAGGACTCTTATTTAGAGTCTTACTAAATATCGAAAAATTAACACATTACCCCCAAAGTTTCTTTTGTCCAAGAGATTATTAGATTCACAGGCTAACCCAATACAGTCAAATATCTGATGGCCTATGACGAAGGCCCTTTGGTGAGGATATATAATACGAGAAGCAATACCCCCTAACCTATCAGCTAGAACCTTACAAATGATCTTGAAATGAAAGTTTCCCAATGCAATCAAACAAAACATATCCACCTAGTTAGGTTCAGGAGATTTTGGAATGAAAACCACATGATTATAATTCATATTTGGAAAAAGCCATCCACTTTTGAAAAACTGAAGTATAAACATCCGGGCTAACAAGATCCCAAAGGACCTGAGAAAATAATCACCAAAACCATCTGGACCTGGGGCATAATTAGCATTAAGAGAGAAAACAACATCCTTCACTTCATCAAAGGAAGGAAGTTTAGTAAGGAAAGCATTTTCTGCTGAAGTAACAGAAGGAGGAATGAGCCGATCAACCAAATGCATTCTAAAACAATCATTATTAGATGAATAAAGATCAGTAAAATAACTCAAAATATGCGCTGAAATTGGGTCATTAGAGCTGAGGACTAAGTCACTAGCTTTGAGAAGAAAAATCTTTTTGTTAGCAACTCTGATTTTTGCTACACGATGAAAAATGCCCGTTTTACGGTCCCCATCAGAAACCCAATCAATATGAACCTTGTCAAACCAAAATTTATCATGTGCAGACAAAGCCTGAAAAACCTCTCTAAAAGCCAACATTTCTTTATTATAAAGATCTTCCGAGAATCCCTCAGATTGAATACGATCCTGAATAGAGGATAAATTAGCCTTAGCTGTTTTGAGGTTCTTATGAACATCACCATAAACAACCTTATTCCAAACCTTGAGTTTGAGTTTAAAAGCTTTAAGCTTCTACATCAGAACTGGCATAGGACATCCAAAAAATTGATGATTCCAAACTGAAGTTACCACCCTACTAATGTTTGAATGATCAAGCCACATCCTCTAAAATTTCAAACTTCAAGGAAAAGTTGGAGCACCCCTATCAACAATAAATAAAATAAGATGATGATCCGAGGCTATGCGTGTGAAAGTACAACATGAAGAAGATGATCAAAATGATAACCATGAATCACCGCACAATACTCTATCCAAACACATCTCAATATTCCTTCGAGCTTCCCTACCATTAGTATTTATTCCAAGTGAAAAAACTTCCCTTGGTATTAAGGTGATGCAAGCCACAAGTATCAGACAATGCAAGAAATTCATCACAAGAGATACGAAAAGGAAGGGGACCACCTATCTTTTCATGGGCACAAAATTGAGGTTTAATCCCAATTTTTGCTTGTGTTTCACTTCTCACTCTCCCAACTTTGATTTTTTAAATCCCACCCAAATTTTTTTGTCTTATGCACACCTATCTTTTTTAACTCTTTTGACTTGATTTTATTTATTTTTTGTTGACATATTTGTCTTTCTTTTATTTGTAAAGAAAGTAATAGAGAAATAAATCGTAGGTTGATGGTTGCCTTCTTCACTATTTTTTCGGCGAGTCAGATCAGCCGGTGATCATCTTCATTATCATCTTCATTATCATCTTCTTTAGCTTCTTCTTCTTCATCTTTTTTCTGGCGAGTCAAATTCTCCTTGAAATCTGGCGACCTATTGCATTATCATCATCTTCTTCTTGCCATTTAATTTATACTTCATTTTCTGTTAAAAAATCCAATCAAAACAGTATGCATCTGTATACAATTTTATATGCAACTGCTATGCAACTTTTATGCAACTACTATGCAACTCTTATGCAACTGCTATGCAACTTTTATGCAAGTGTTATGTAAGTAGTGTGCAAGTGTTGTGCAAGTAGTATGCACCTATGTCTATGCAAGTGCTATGCAACTATTATGCAACAACTATGCAACTGATATTTAACTACTATGCAACTGTGTGCAAGTATGCTAGTAGTATGCAACTGTTCGCGACTTCATCATCTTCATCGAGCCATTAAAGCTGTAACTTATTTCCGATCGTGGTCCACGTTTCGATGGGCAAAACTATTCATCATCATCATCTTCTTCTTCTTTATCTTCATTTTCATCATCATCATCTTCTTCTTCTTCTTCTTCTTCTTCTTCTTCTTCTTCTTCTTCTTCTTCATTTTCTCTAAGAACTCGACCTCTCTCCATCGTCTTCCTCTATATCTTTCCGACTTCTTCTTCCTCGATCTCTTTCTGCTCTCCTTTGTTTTCCTTTCTCTCCCATCTTTCTTTCTCTAAGTTATTTTTTTCTCTTTAGGTTTTACTTAGGGGTAACTTGTCTCTTTACCCGTTTTTGGGTTTTATTTACAAAGCACTTTTAGGGTGGGGTGGAACTTAAAGGCAAGCCACTCTTTAGGTTTTCTTTCAATTCTCTCTTTCATAAGCTTCTAGAGGTGATAGAAGCTACGTACAAGTATATATATATATATATACTAAACGTGATGTTAATATAACGATGTCATCATATTCACCCTTAATAAGTAATAGGATATTGCTAACATGACAAAAAAAAAGGTGTCACGCGACACCAATGGGTTAGGGCCCAATCCAAGGTCTGATTTTTTTTTGTGAAAACGTTACTTTCACCATGTAGGTCATTTTCACAAAAAATTAGCAGATTCTAAAACTTCTAGCCTCATCTAAGGTTGATCTTTTATTTATTAGTGTTGACTGAAATGAACTTTTGAAAAAGTTAAAAATTTTAGAAATCTGCTATTTTTTGTAGAATAATGCTACACGTACCGAAAATGGTTGACACTGAGGTTGACCTAAATTCTTGTGGGGCCTACATAGGCACGATCCAAAGGCTGAGGTTTATGAAGATGTTATTCTCACCCTGTAGATCATCCTCAAGAAAAATCAGCCCATTCTAAAACTTCTAACCCCATAAAAAATTGATAGAAATTCAACGGTTTGGAATCAACGGTGAGGACTTCCAAACAATTTTTTATGGGGCTAGAAGTTTTAAAATGGGCTAATTTTTCTTTAGGACGATCTACATGGTAAGAATAACATCTCCACAAAACCTGCTCGTGCCTATGTGGACCCCACAAAAATTTTGGTCAACCTTGGTGTCTAATGGCATGTTTGGATCGCAGGAATGGAATCACATTCCTGGGAATGTGATTCTAAGTTTGTGTTTGGTTCACGGAATCAAGCCAGAATCACATTCTCGAGAATGTGAGATTCTCCCATTTAGGGGGAATAACAATCCGGTGAGGGGAGGTGGGATTGCCATTCCCATTCCCCTGGAATCAACCATGATATCTTTTTAAGACAATCTTACCCTTATATATTTTCAATATTTACAAATACAACCCCAAGCCATGTTTAGACATCTCAACCTCTCTTTTTTTTTTTCTAATTGTAATTTCTTTCTAGAGAGAAAAAAATAAGTAAAAGAAGATAAGAAAAAAGAGAATAAGATCGACTTCTATTTGAGACATCCAATGAGTATGAGTTTCAATCTAACTCCATGATTAAAAGGGTTAATAAGCCAACGAGTATATATGAGTTATAAAAATATAAAAAATATGAATTGATTTTTTTATTCCATGCTTGTTTTTAATAGTATACTTTTGGAAATGTATAAGTTGAAAATTAGTCTTTTTTGGATTCCTATTCCTGCATGAACCAAACACTGGAATAGGAATGTGACAGGAATCCTATTCTTATTAATGGTTGAACCAAACATAAAATAAGAGAATGTGATTCCCAGGAATGGCATTCCAGGAATGTGATTCCTAGGAATGTGATTCCATTCCTGCGATCCAAACATGGCATAAGTGTAGCATTGTCTTCTTTTTTTTTTTTTTATAAACCATTTATATGGTGAACAGAACATTCTCACAAGGGACAGTGCTAGCGTGACACCAAGTTTTGGTGTCGACACCAGCACCTTTTGGCCCAAAACAAGGGCCTAGGGCCCACATCAGGGGCTGATTTTTTGGGACCATGTTCTCCTCATCATGTAGATCATCTCAATAAAAAATATCCATTCTAAAACTTTTAACCTGATCAAATATTGAACTCGATTTATCACCGTTTATTTTCTTACCGTTGATTTCTAGCCAACGTTTGATTGAGTTAGAAGTTTTAGAATGGATTGAGTTTTTGTTGAGATGATCTACATGATGAGGAGAACATGGTCCCAAAAAATCAGTCCCTGATGTGGGCCCTAGGCCCTTGTTTTGGGCCAAAAGATGTTGGTGTCGACACCAAAATTTGGTGTCACGCTAGCACGGTCCTCTCACAAGAAGTCCTAAACCCCTTGGTGTCGACATCATTTTTGTTTGGTGCTAAGTAATAACCGCCTGCTCTTCTGTCTTCCACGTAGTTGTAGTTGTGTCCTTGTGAGTCCGTTGAGTTTGACTGGTCTAATGGTCTTTACTCTTTCCCCCCCGCGTCCTAAATAGAGTATCGTAGAACACGTGACTACTTACTGCCTTTTGAACTTTCTCTCTCTTCTGCTGCTCCTTTTAACTATCTCTTCTCTCTCAACTAGAATTTTATGTCCGTTTGTTAAAACCTTTGTACGTTAGGCTCTGCAGCTTCAATTTACACCCTTAATTTGGTCACTCGTTTATCTCCAAAAGTAAAAAAAAAAAAAAAACCCTAGGGTTTCTGAAATAGTAATGGCGGAAGATCAGTCCATAACAAGGTAAGCGTTTTCAATTTGGCTTTGCTAATTTCCAAATTATTATGTCAATCAAAAATTTTTCCGCGAAAAATCCGTGTTTAGTTCTGCACAAGAGTGTTTTATTTTTCACTCTGTATGAGTTTTATTAATTGTTCTTGGATTTTTTTTTCTTTCTGTTTTATTTTTAGTTCCAGATGATTTTGTTGGTTCTAGTGTGCTAAAAATGGTGGAAGGATGAAATGTAGGGTTAATGGAGTTGGAATTAATACTTGAATTAAACCTCGAACAAGTACTGTAGTCTTGTAGATCAGAGTAAACAAAAAATCATTCCCGGAAACGACAACTTCGTTAATTATTGAAAAAAACAATCTTTTTTCTATTCTAAAGAAAATTATGATCTACAGTGACATCAATATTTCTTTCTCAATGTTATGCTCTAGAACCCCTGCAAAATGGGAAGTTTTGATAGGCTAAATAAAGCCCATAATACGACTGTGTAAAGAGATTGTAAGAAAAATTGTTGTAAACAGAGATAAATAAGAGGAAAGGAGAAATACAAAAAGAATTTAGATATAATATGAGCAGGGGCGGAACCAGGAATTCATGTTACGGGGGGGCTAATATTGAAGCATTGCTAACAATCGCCCGTTTAATATGTAAACGTAGTTTTGAAAAATTTGTATTTAAATTCCCGAATTTTACAAAATATATATTAACCACTGATTTCAATCATCTAATGAATTAAAATCTACCGAAAAACTACAAACGATGAAATTTTTTGTCGAAACCCGCCATAATAAAATGAGTAATGCAAGGGGACCCGAGTTGGGGATTCTTCAGGGACCGAGGGAAGACAATCTGGCATGTTGGGCACACATGAAGATGATTCAAGCATTAATTTTTTGTGAGGATTAATCACTCTTCGCCATATAGATCATCCTTATAAAAAATCAGCATGTTCTAAAACTTCTAACTAACCCTATCAAAGCTTTGTTGGAAATCAACGGTAAAATGGATCGCTATCATCCTTAAAATGTAATCAACTATTTGATGGGATTTTAAGCCCTAAAATGGGTTCATTTTTTTTGTGAGGATGATATACATGGTGATGGGAGAATCCTCGCCAAAATCAGTCCTTGCGGATCATCTATATGTGGCTCCCAAAGGCCAAATTATCATCCATGGATCTCTAACTGAGTCCCCAAACTCAAAGCATCACTCTAATAAAATACTTTAATAACTTATATACATGCAAATAAATAGTAATGATATACCTATTAAGTTTTTGGACATCCAAATCAAAACCAATTGACAATGAGTAAAGTCGCTTAGGATCGTTATATATTAGATTGCAAGGCTTTTATCTTTCCACATGGGACTATTTTTAAGTCTTAACACAATCATACTTTTTTGTTTTTAACGCTTAAACTAATTCATATAATTAAGAAAGCCATTTGTGAGTTTTATATTTAACCAAATGATAAAATAAATAGGGAGAATTTTTGATGTGAATAATTGCAATACACGGTCATGAGTAAGACTTAAGAGAGCAGAGTAGCATGCACAAAAAAAAGGTATATACTTTACATTGAAATTTACCCTGGGTTATAACCTAGGCTAACCCCATATGTAGTCCACCTAGTGTTGAAGACCACACTACAAAAAAATTTTCTCAAATTTCACCCCGGGCTGAAGCCCCCCTCAGCCTGGTCCTAATTCCGCCTCTGAATATGATTAAAGATTTAGTTTTAATATTGTTCTCTAATGGGTTGTTCCTCTTTGTAAATTTTGTATCCATGACTTTTCAAGGTTAAATTTTTTTTTTTTTTTTTTGTTTTTTGTTTTTGTTTTTTGTTTTAATTCTTCTTTAGAATCTGAATCAGACTTGTGTAAATTTAACCTTGTATTGGGTTGGCTCTTTAAGCTTAGAAATTTTAAAATCAACTTATCTGGTTTGTGTATCGAGTCAAGCCTTCATCTGAAATTCAGGTAAATTCTTTAGCTGAATACTCACTTTAAGAATCTACCTAGAACAAGGGGTAAAATTATTCAAACAAGTCAGATATTCAATCCACTCAAAAAAATAAACATCATACAAATCAGATTCAGATGCCTAAAAAAAAAAAACAAACACCACTTTAGTTTTTCTAGCTTACATAGGGACCATATATTATTGGACCAGAAAAGAAAAAGAGGGTATTTATCCTATATAGCTTCTATTTGAAGGGAGTATGTCTCTCTGGTTTAGCTTTTGTATAAGAATTTGCGAATTTGTTGGCATTTACTTACTATACTACTTAATCAGGTCGGATATTCATATTCTAGTATAACATGGTCAGATGGGCGGAGAAGGGGTCTGGTATCTTTGGGCCTCACCTTTATTCTTAGTGAAAATGTAAATTAAAGAGTCTCTAGGCACTCCCTAAATATCTCTTCTTCTCATACTTTTAAATTGCAAATTGGATAGCTGAACTATTTTAAGGATTTCTCAACTTATATTTGGAACTTGTCTCTGATTTTCAATTTTTTTTTTTCTTTTTATACTCACTCTTCTTCTATCAAAATTTATCAAATAGTTCATCAAATTATTGTTCAGTGCATGACATTGAACTATTTATGATTACGGTGCCTGGTTTCAGTTTACTTGGAGATGTGATCAACTCATTACTTCATTATTCCCATATCCATCTTCCTTGTCCTCAGTGACTCATCAAATGGTATATAGGTAAGGTCGGAATTCCTTTGGCAGAATATGTGACATAGTTATTTTTATCTTATATGGAACTCGTATGCTATGCACTTTAACATTGGCATACTGGAGCAACCATGAATAACTATGCAATCCAATTTTTCAGGCATTACGGATGAGTTTTATGAACAGCATCTACATGATTACCAATTTGCTTATAAACATATGAGGGGAAATCGGATTACATGATGGTCCGTCTTGGTTTGTCTTTGTATGAGATACCTGACAATGGACAAGGAGGTAAAGCGATTGAGTTTGATCTTATCTTTTTTATTGGTAGAAATATACTAACTATAGTTGTTCCCATTTGCAGAATGCATTTTCGCTCAAGATGTCAAAGAGATCACCAAGTGTGCTGCGGCTGGTTCTTGTTTTTTTTATCATGGCATTTGGAGGTTACATGTGCTTTGTAAGCTTGAAACAGACAACCACACATATAAAATCAACAAATCTACTTCCTGTAACAGGGAAAGCTGAAAGACAATGTGATATGCGTGACATCCCACGTGAGCAAACCCTCAGTTTGCATTTTCCGCGACCGAAAACTTATAACAGGTTTGACGTCTATCATTGTGGCTTTTCATTTTCATGTTTCATTGGTTCCGGTCCTAACATATCAGGCTGTTTTGAACAGGGGAGAGTGTGCATGTACACCTGTCCAATTCTTTGTTATTTTATCCATGCAGAGATCTGGAAGCGGGTGGTTCGAGACCTTGCTAAACAGTCACCCTAACATTAGTTCAAATGGAGAAATATTCTCTGTAAAACAACGAAAAAGTAATATTTCGTCCATTCTAACGACATTAGATACTGTTTATAGCTTAGAGTGGAATAGTAGTTCTGCGAAGAATGAATGTGTTTCTGCAGTAGGCTTCAAATGGATGCTGAACCAGGTGAGATAAATTTTCTTGTCTCTGTTAGCTTCTTTTCCTGTGTTTTTAGATGTCCTTACTCGTAATGTTTCATATACATTTTTCTTGCGTAGGCTTTTATGCTATTCATAAGTTGTAATTGGAGGCATAGTCATTGGCATCCTTATCTGATGCTCAATTTTCAAAGTAGTCTAAACCAAGGGAGTTTTGTTGGAACCAAATTGTTTTACTTCATCCATAGGCTTTATAAACTTGTAAAGTTGTATATGTAGTCGTTCTGTAGGTAAATTCCGAATTAAAATAAGTAAATAACTAGATAAGTATTTGTTTGCAAATTTTCTTTATTTCAAATATTTGTATGCAGTTGTCTCATTATCTTATTTAAAAACTAAGATTTACATGTAATAACCTTTTAAGTATTAACTATATCAATGATTGGCTCCTGCAACTACTATGCGGATAAGATCTTGATCCGGGTTAACTTCCAGTTAACACAGTGCAAGGTCTTCTTAGAGTGAGATTTCTCTGGGCTCCTGCAGGGTGATAACTGATAAACCTTAGCAAACCTACAGTTCACAAATGAATTGATAAAGCCTAAACAAAATTTCTTTATATAAGCAGAAGTCTCCTTCCTTTACAGATTACAAAGCACTCATATCTTCCAATTATTGGACAGTAAAACCCTAAACCTATTTTAAGGCCTAAGTAACACAATCTCAACTATTCCAATTAATAAATAAATAATAATTATAATAAAAGACACAATCTTAACTATTTAATATCTCGATTACCTAAATACTTATTTATTTATTTATTTATTTTTTATCGGATCTAAATACTTCTTAATTTTTGCCAAGACTAAGGTTTTGTGGCTGAAGCATACAAATTGAGAAAATATGCGAATAGCTATTATGTATCTCAGGAAAAGTGCTTTAACTTTGTCTGAGGCTTCCCAATCCAATACTTGAGTAAGAAGCATACAAATTGAGAAAATATGTGAATAGCTATATGTATGTCGAGGCAAGTGCTCTAACATGTCTGAGGCTTCCCAAGAGCTCTAAAGATCCTAAACCTCTTTTCCTGGTATTTGTTCATCTTGCTTTTGTAAAACTATTTAACTTTGAGACCCATTGTCTAATAATGGATTGGCATAAGTTAATGAAGTAAACATATATGTTTTTTTTTTCTTCTATCAGTTGACCAAATTAGACATCAAATCATATTCATTGACATCGTGGCTTCTTCAGCAAGTTAGGAGTCACCCACAACTTCCAGCTTCACCAATCACCTTATCTTGTTAAAAATGAACACTACAAAGTTTCAACTATCTTCTTAAAAGTATCATCAGAGATTGGTGGTGACTCCAAATCAGCAACCACAGAAACTTCAGATATTCATCAAAGTAACAGTTAATCCCCAATCTTCAATGCGTAAAAGGCTGCATAGAATATGATGAAACCATTAATTATTTAAATATAAGCGCTGATAAGGTCTTCTTAAGAGTGAAATAATCACAAGTTTCTTTGATATCTTAGTTTTTTAGAATTTGCAATCTTTTAGACATTTCAGCGTCATGAGCACCAAAACAACGACATCTTTGATTCTCCATTTTGAATCTCTTGAAGAAAGACCTGCGTCAATACTTTTAGGTGAAGTTTGACTCAACCTGTTACTGAGGTTTTCTTAGAGTGAAATAATATTTTGGTTTTTTCCCCTAAAACTATATGAATATTGTAGAGTGTTTTTCTTACCAACCAAAAAAAGAAGAAAAAATCAAGTCTTTTCTTGTTCCTGCTATTGTGTTACTGATGCCCCTCAAATATATTTATCCATAACTGCATATCATCTATTGCCATGTATAATAAGCCTTTCATTGGTGATCTCATTTTCATTTGAATATCTTGCACAAATTTCAGGCTGTTATGGTCTATCACAGACAGATAGTTAATTATTTCAACTGGAAGGGGGTCTCTGTGATATTTCTGTTTCGAAGAAATCTTTTGCAGAGGCTCATCTCTGTATTGGCAAATGCTTACGATAGAGATGCAAAGCAACTCAATGGTACACACAAGTCTCATGTTCATACAAGGGAAGAGGTACCTCCCTCCCTTCTCTACATTAGTATACATACCTATCAAAAAAGATGTTGCATATTTAACATGACTCCCTTAATTCGGCAAAAAAAAAGCTAGAGTTATTTGCCCTTGACCTTTGACTTTGGTAAGTTAGATTTAGAGTATGAAAAAGTAATGGTTTGATATAAATCTTCAAAAGATATTGTGTTTGATCCTAATAATATGCCTACAGTTAACTCTTTCTCGTGCATGCCCATGCACTAATTAATATGACTGCTATGTGCAGGCCGAGGTACTGGCACAATATAAGCCCATGCTCAATGTCAGTGTACTGATACGGGACCTCAGTAATGTCGAGCGCATGATGGAAGATTCTTTGCAGCACTTCAAGAGCACTCGCCATATAATCTTGTATTATGAAGATCTCATCAACAACCACAGGGTAAAATATTGAAAAAGTGAATTCGTCATGTCTTGCTTCTATTTTCATAGTTGATGTCTTTACCTACTCACGTTATTCTTAGCAGGCATTAGCTGATGTTCAAGAGTTTCTTAGTGTTCCAATTAGGAGGTTGGAGAGCCGCCAAGTGAAGATCCATACAAGACCTCTTTCGCAGCAAATTGAGAACTGGGAGGATGTTTTCAACACATTGAAAGGAACACAGTACGAGAATTTTCTCCACCACACCGATTACTTAACCTAGAATTACCGTACTTTCTGAGTTTCTTTTGATGTAGATAGCATGTTATAGTGATTTCAATAGATATCTGATCCTGTGATAATCGTATTTCACATTGTACTCTCCGACTTAAAGTATATACCAATATTAAATACAAAGAGCGAAGGGATCTTTCAGACCCGAGGACCTTCTCATTGTCACCATTCTTCATAGTGTAAAATAAACTGTTGCTTATAACATGTGATGACTCTTTTGAAGAATTCTAAGTGCCATAGTAATGGTTCTTCTCCATTTTGACCTCTTTCACTCAAAAATCCTATACAGATTCCAAGATGTGTTCATGATACTTGGGAGTCTTTAATCCAGTCTGATAAGCTTCACTCTTGGAATCCCTAAGTCACCAACAGGTGTGGAAAATGTTTCTATTTCAAGGTACCCTTATAAGTGTAAACTATGAAATAGGAGAACCCAATTTAACGGCAATTTTCATAATTCATCTTTGACAAACAAGCTGAAACATCTAACCAGTAGTTCCTGAACTTCGATAAACTATTTCAATCTATTTTATGCCAATCTTTTGAATAACCATGACTAACTGTGAAATTTTGTTTCGGACCAAAACTTGTAAAAACATGGTGTTAGACGAAGCTTCATAACTTCTTACTTGGATACAGGGTTTTAGAAAATTTCATGAACTAATCGTGAAACTCCAGCTTGCATATGAGTATGGTTTAAAGTTTCAAATGTTTCTGGAATGTTGTAATGTTCTTTTTCCTGTTTGGTGGTGACCGGAACGACCTCTCAGTTTGTCTTGTCTGTTTCGAAATGTCTCAGTACAATTCATGTTTCAGAATGTAATAAACTGTTTTGGACTGCTCTAGTTGGAAAGTCTCAGTTTTTCAACTTACTGAATCATTTGTTAGAAATAGGATTTTTCTTTATCGATCAGTAAAAGTATAGTTATGTCAGGGTTGTAGAAAAGCAGAATGTAAGGGTAAGGATGTTGAGGATTGACTGATCACAAAAAAGATGTCATGGATTGAGTCATTGAGGTAACAAGTAAAAATCCAATGTCAGATGGCTTGAGAGAAACTACTGCTGTTGACTAAATCAAATGGTTAGGATCCATTGGGTAGGGTTCATGCTTAACCTATGATATCTCTGATGTGGGTCCCATCTAACAGGGTGTTTGCACTTTCAACTTCATGTATGACACAAAGTCTATTCTATTCAGGGACTGTACTTAAAGGAAGCATGTGCAAGGTTCCATCCTCCTAATGCTTGCAATTTTTTTTGAAAGGTTACAATCAAGGTTATAAATTTGGATTTGCCTAGAAATTTTTTTGCTCTGAACTTAACAATCAATAAAAGAAGCATGAAAACAGATGTCTTTGAACTCTAACAGTACTTATGGTGAGTCAAAATGAAGATCAGCTACATTTTTTGTTACATCTGAGAAGTTTTGATTGTTAGTACAATTTCAGTTCTCTATAGAAAATGATCATAACTCTGTAACCATGCCATAAAACTTAGTTTTTGTAACAGTAATAAACATTGTTAGTGAACTGAGTTGATGGAAGCATGTGGAAAACAGAGTATAATCCAAGGGCACGTCCCACTCCTTTGACATGAACATCAAAACACAAAACTGACTTCCTTTCCTTGCATAAATTTTATTTTATTTTCCATTCTTTTTCTTTTCATTGGTAGGCAGAGCTTTTAATTAGTTAAATGTTAAGGTGCCTGTTTTTCTGCTACTTCTTTTTACCAAATTCTTAGCAGCCGGTTGGTTATTACTTAATGACAACCCAAATGGTAACCAAGTTTTTTTGTGGTTCCAAAATGTCAAACCTCATCTGAATCATCATCATCATTAATTTTATCAATTGAGCTGGACTTTGTTTGTTTTTGAATTTGAAAGCGACTTTTAGGGTTAGGTGTAGATCATCCATTGAAGAAGGATGAAGAGCTCAAAAGGGTCTTTGCTCAAGGCCACAAATAATTAGGCATGACTCGTTGTATTAATAAAGAAGCACCAATAATTTGAATTGCATGTGTTTCAAGTTATGAAACTTGTTATTATATTAGTTTATATTTCTTCAAAAAGGATGCTTATTATATGTGAATGAAAACTCTGTTGATTCCATCCATTCATGAATAAATGATCTTTGTTCATCTTTCTGACTAAGCTTTGTTTGTTGTTAGGGGATTCTCTTTTTTCTTTTCTCCTTCTTTGATTGTGCTTACATGAGAGAGAAGGTAACTATGTGTACTCCACTTAAACCTGATAATTAGATTACACCATGTTTATCTTATATGATTCTTCTCTTTAAAGGAACTTCAATATCTGGTTTATAGATGGTTGAGTTTAGGTTCCTAGAAACTTAATCACTAAAAGGATGACCAACAAGGTGGTGAGAACACTCTCACCAAATATCAGCCCTTTGTTCATCTCTATGTGGATCTTGGAAACCTGTGTACACTTTTTTGTGTACACTAATTTTTTTTTTTTTTTGATAGGGGAAACATTATATGGGTGCCACCTAGCAAGGTTCGAACTCAAGACCTCCCCATAGGGGAGGGGAGGCCAAACCATGGGGAGGGGACACCAAACTATCCGGGCATCCCCAGATTGGCTTTTAAACCAA
>MVGT01001542.1:272948-287416 GCA_002174775.1 Macleaya cordata | reverse complement strand
TTGATAAAAAAAAAAAAAAAAAAAAAAAAAAAGGTTAATGAAAATATATAAAAAAAAATGAAAAAGGAAAAAAGAAATTGGATTCGAGTTTTATCTAAAACTTGTTTAGAATGATCAGTTATTAAAAATGGAAATCCAGACCAGACCCGATGAGCTGATACTCTCTCTATGAATTGTCTCTTGGCAGTGGATTCTTGTTCTTTAAATTCTCATCTATCCGAATCATGCACGTTGCCCACGACGAATCTCAAACTCGAACTAAAATTCTCTTAATTATAAGTACTCAATTTCATGTGATAAATAAGGATCCACATGGATACGATGAATAAGGATATTTTAATTTTCATTATTATTTAATTTTATTGTTTAAATTACCTCTTCACCATATATGTAATATAATCTTTAATATATATATATACCTCCCTTTTTCTTATTCTCATATAACATCCCTTTTATTCTTTCTTACACCTTGTTAATACCTGTTTGTATGGGGATTTTGTAACAATGAACCCGGCCCCACCGAAAGACGTAGCACCATTATCAACGCTAAGAACATTGCCACGTCATATGGTAGGTGATGGTGGTCAGAAAAATGAAAAAAATCTATACTCACCTATGAATCTCATCCGTATACGGTATTCTTTGGTGTAGAACCACTTAAATTTAGAGATAAAAGAGGAAGTTTGAGCCCCACTCATTTTCTTTCTAAATTTAAATTACAAGAAATTACCCAAATTAAATCCTACTTTTAAAACTATCAAATACCAAAAACTCCACAAATATTTTAATAGGATGTTGTTAAAGGAGTTCCTCAAAATGTTTGGAGGATGGATAAGTTAAATAAGATTTTCCCGTCTAAATTATTAAACATTTTTACTAGGGGAGTGGTGTAGGGGCAAACTAACCTAACAATCACTTTCTCTCTTCACCCTATTAAAATTAAATAGTACACCTACCCCTACCAACATCACCATCATCTTCATCTTTACTACTCCTCCACTGCTTGCCACCTCCACCATCGGCCACCACTGCCAGAGCCTCCAGCCACCTGAAAAGGAAACAAAAAAAAAATTCCAGATCCAATTTTTTTTTTTTCAGATCTAGAAAAGGTAAAGGTGAGAGAGAGAGAGAGCAAAGAGAGAGAGAGAGAAAGAGGCGCAAGAAAGATCGAGGGAGAAAGAGCTAGGAGAGAAAGACGGAGGAGAGAGAGAAAGAGGGGGAACAGATTCATGACGTGAAGAAGAAGAAAGAAGAAATAAGAAAGAAGAAGAAATAAGAAGAAAGAAGAAGAAGAAGTGTCGGAGGTGTAGGGGTGGCCGGCGGTAGAGTGGTAGTGACTAGAGGTGGGGATGATGAGTGTATTTTTAGTTAGGGTATTTTTTTAGGGTTGGGGTATTTTTCGAGGTTGGGTTGAAAAATATCAATCCATTTTTAGATGACAATCCCCTAAGTAAAACTAAATCCATCCCCCCAACTAACTTAAATAATCTAGTCCACCCCCCAATCTTGTCCATCCCTCTAACATTTTAAGGAACTCCTTTAACATCAGCCTTTCAATATATCCAAAGCCCATTTTTAAATTTTTTTCTCATACCATTTACACCAATTTAATTTCAAAATAGCCAAAAACTCTGTTTTGGTACACTTTTAATTCCAGTTATACCCATATTTTTTCTTTTTCTGTGATTATAAATGTGTATAGGTGGAGGAGAGAGAAAGTTAGTTATTATTTTTTTATTTTAAACTTTAAACTATTATATCTCTTAAACTAAAAATTAGATTTTATCAAAATTTATATATGTGGAAAGCATTCGTGGAAATCTTTGAGATGAGATTAATCAACAATATTTTCTAAAAAAAATAAGAATTATTACGAATTTTAAAAAAATACTTTTACATGCTTTTTTAATGTCAATTTAATTTCGACAAAATTTATATATTTGGAAAGAATTAGTTGAGATCTTCGTTTCTTGTTTAGATGGTATTTGTTTTTGAAGCATGAAAATTTGAATTTGGATACAAATTAGTTAAAAACGTGTTAAAAATAATGTAGTTTTATGTTTTTAAAATGCAAAATATTTTTGCATGTTTTTTTTTCATTATAGGAGTCTGTTTATTTGTGCGTAAAAGCATTGAAAAAATATTTTTGCATACAATGTTTAGTACCATATTTTGATGAAATTTATATATTTAGAAAGTACTCGTTGAGATCTTCACTTGTTTTTATGATGTTACGTGATTTTGAAGCATGTTGGATCCAATTTAGATTAAAAAAAACTAATTAAAAATATAGTTTTATGCTATGTAAAAAAAATTTGCATTTAAAAAAAATTAAGAAATATATTGTTGACTGGTATCATTTTGAAGATCTCGATGAATGCTTTTAAAAACTGTTTGAAAAACTAATTTGTATTTTTAAAGTTTTCATTTTTTGTGTGGAAATGACAAATCGGTTGAAAAAAAAAAAAAAGTAGTTGGTGATAAAGTGCACCAAGAATTAAATATTTAGTTAGAGGGTAGATGTGTTTTTATATAATTTTAGAATTTTTGACTATTTTGAAATATTTGTGCCACAGGAACCTAACCCCTTATGTTAAAATGGCGTTTTTGATATTCTACATCAACAAGTAACTCTTATACGTAAAAATAAGTTGGTGAATGTAGAAGTGCTTCATAAAATTGGTTTGCCTAACATTTATTCTATCAAGAGCTCATTTCTAAGGGCTGGAAATTAAATCAACAGAGAATGGCCGAAAACTCCATTGTAAAAATATTCCTACCCAAAAACTACACAAACATATCAATATGCCAAAAACCTCCAAAAGAATGTGTAAAGATAGATTTGTCCTTTAACTAAATCAAAAGATTCCTTAATTTTTTGTGCATTTTAGCAATAACGACTTCCTTTAAAAAATAATTTTAAACAAAAAAAAATCGTAACTTTAAAAACACAAATTAGGTTTTTACAAAAATTATATTTTTGGAAAGAATTCGTCGAGATCGTCGAAATAAGACTAGTCAACAATATTTTTTTTTTATATTTTATTTTCTGCAGCATAATGCAAATTTGACTTCGCAATATACTAGTCTTTGCATCCAAATTTGAATTTACCTACCAAAATATTTTTGAAAAATGTAAAAATATTTGTACAAATACAAAACTATATTTTTAACTAGTTTGTATCCAAATTTGAATTTTCATGATTCAAAAATAAAAACCATTAAAACAAGAAGTGAAGATCTCGGCTAATTCAAATTTATAAATTTTATCAACATATGTTACTAAAAACAACATGCAAAAATATTTTGGCTAAAATTTAAAATAATTATTATTTCTTTTTTATAAAAATAATGTTGTCTAATCTCGTTTCGGAGACGAATGCTTTCCAAATATATAAATTTTATCAAAATCTGATTTTTAGTTTAAGAGTTATAATATTTTAAAATTTAGAAATAAAAAAGATAACTAACTTTCTCTCAGCCAACTATGCACCTTTAAAATAAAAAAAATAAAAAATAAGAGCATAACTAGAACTAAAAATGCACAAAAAAAAGAGTAAACAACTATTTTGAAATCTAATTTTGTGCAAATGGTAAAGAGAAACGTTTAAAAATGTGATTTTGGACATATTAAAATATTTGTGGATTTTATAGTATTTGATAGTCAATTAGTGAGGTTTTGAACAAAATTATGTTAAATCAATAGTAGATCACGCGATTTCTCGCATCCCAATGTAGATTAATAGGCGTACCATACTATTTGATCGAATCCCCGCAATGGAGCACAACCAATCGTAGTTACACACGTGTGCCACTACCAAAAGGTTCCCATACATCAGCATGCACCAGATTCAGATGCGTCTTGGTGCCTCTCAAATCGCTTACCACTAATGCAATTGGGTGTGGATCCCACAACATTGCACTTATACATCCTCCCATTGCTTCCAAGTGGAACCCAATACTTCATCAGATGGGGCCCACCTTCAAATGGATAATAGGTAGTGTAAGAATATTCAAGTAATACGTACACCAATGTGGGATTAGGCAAGTTAATTATTTAGCTACCTAAGGTAAGCTAGATAGACAACACTCACGTGTGAAAAACACTACGACTCACACGCTTACACATAAAGTCATTTTCTTTCGTCACCCTAAAATTATTTGGATAGGAGTTCCTCAATAAATCTCAATGTATATACACTATAAATACATGCATGGGTTCACATCTTTTTCCTCAGGAGATACACAAAAACATTTTTGGTGTTTCTTCCTCGATCTCTTCTTCATCTTCTTAATTCCTCTTCGATCCATTTTTCCTGCTTAATTAATTTCAAAAACTTATTCTCTTTGTGAAAATTAAGAGAAAAGTATACTAGTGATCTGTTAATTATATATACATTTGGAAATTTATTTTCCCCATTTTTGGGTAAATTAATTTCTTGTTAATTAAAAACAAAAAGATGGAGAGCAATAAGGGGTGTTTTAGCAACTTCCTCCATAGCAGCAAACCCTACATAGCCATGATTTCGCTCCAATTCGGCTACGCCGGCATGAATATCATTACGAAGGTCTCCCTAAATAGGGGAATGAGTCACTATGTATTAGTCGTTTATCGACATGCCTTTGCTACCTGTGCAATTGCTCCATTCGCTCTCATTCTTGAGAGGTATGTAACTAAACTTTTTTACTTGGAAAAATTAATGTAACAATATTTGATTACTCAAATGTATGATTTTTTACAGGAAAGTTCGACCCAAGATCACATTTTCAATTTTCATGCAAATCTTTGTACTGGGTCTTCTTGGGTGAGTGTCTATACATATATTTAATATTGTAATAATGTGTTTCATGTCGTGGAAGATAGTAGTCATTGTTTTCACGTAGCAAACATATATGTACTATATGACTTATTAACTTGTGTCGTTATATAATACAGTCCGGTGATTGATCAAAACTTCTACTACGCGGGGCTAAAATACACCTCCCCTACCTTCTCATGTGCCATGAGTAATATTTTACCCGCGATGACGTTCGTCATGGCTGTCATATGCAGGTACATATATATACATGCATGCATGCATGCGCATCATTATTATTATTATTATTATTATTATTATTATTATTATTATTATTATTATTATTATTATTATTATTATTATTATTAAAAGTAATACAAAGTAATTTTATTTTTCCTTTAAATTTTTTTTTTATATATATGACTATTATTAATTATGATATATGAAAATTAATTATTGACTGAAGGATGGAGAAAGTGGATATGAAGAAATTGAGGTGCCAAGCCAAGGTTGTGGGAACAATAGTGACAGTGGCAGGGGCCATGTTGATGACCTTATACAAGGGACCCATCCTAGAGATGGTGTGGTCAAAACATATCCATCCTCGCAAATCATACATCACTGACACCACTGGAACAACTGACAAAGATTGGCTCAAGGGTTCCATCCTCCTCATCCTTGCTACCTTTGCTTGGGCTGCTTTTTTTGTTCTACAGGTAATTAAGAATTGAAATTCACTAAAAACAAACCAATTAATTAATTTAGCTAGAGAGAGATCTCAGTAGTACTTCATGGATTTCTTTTCTCCTAGCTATTCAGTTTTATTTCAATTAATTATGAGTTGAATTTGATTCCTTTTTTTTCTTCTTCTAAATATATAGGCAATAACATTGAAGAGATACTCAGCTCAGCTCTCACTCACAGCTCTAATATGTTTTGTGGGCACTCTCCAATCCATTGCTGTCACCTTTGTCATGGAGCACTCCCCCTCTGCTTGGAAGATTGGTTGGGACATGAACCTCCTTGCTGCTGCTTATGCTGTTAGTCTCTCTCTCTCTCTAGCTCTCTCTCTCTCTAGATCTTTCTCTCTCTAGATCTCTCTCTCAATGAGTTGGTCATGACAAGTGTACTAATTAAAACTTAATTTTAATGTGTAGGGGATTGTAACATCAAGCATTGCATACTATGTTCAAGGGTTAGTGATGCAGAAAAGAGGGCCTGTGTTTGCAAGTGCCTTCAGCCCTCTCATGATGATTATAGTTGCCGTCATGGGATCTTTCATCCTTGCTGAAAATATTTTCTTGGGAAGGTATATAATTTTTCTTCAGTTCAAATTCTTGTGAAAAAAAAAGAAAGAAAAGAAAACAATAAAATTATAAAATATACAATAAATGAATTATATAAAATTAAATATTTTTTTCCCTTAACTTTATCATCTTTTCCGTACCAAATTAAATTAACCGATTTGTTCTGAATTTTTGGTTATTTAGAAACTAATTATTTTTTTAATAGATGTTGATGATGATAAACTAATTAATTATTATTCCCACCATATATGTAACATGCATTAATTAATGTTGTTCTTATTCCTTCATGGGTATCTAATCACTCTCCTAACTAGTATCTAGCTCCTCAATATTATCCAAAAACAATCCAATTTTAACTTTAATTAATTAAGTTCTATTATTCTCCACTGAATCTCTCATCAAGTATATATATAATTAATTATCAACTGAATACTATTAATTAATTCTTATATTTGTTGCTGGTGGGCGCATGCATGCAGTGTACTTGGTGGGATCTTGATTGTTGCAGGGCTCTACTCAGTTTTATGGGGCAAGTACAAAGAATATCAAGAAAAGAAATTAGCCGAAACAATCACCGAAGCCATTAAAGGAATAAATGGCGCCACAGGAACCGTTACCATCATCGAAGACATCGAAGCTGCTAACGACGACGACGTCGAAATGCAGAAAGCTGAAGCTAACAAGCAGCTCCCTTTGGTTACAATTAGTATCCCAGCTGCTGCCATTACTATTATTCCTAATGAACCCACCACCAGCAGTACCATGAGAGCTAATGATCAAGCAACAAAGCCCTAATTAATGAACATGCAGTAGAGAGAGATATCATCAAGTGGTAGCTAGCTAGGGTGCATGGTTGTGGAAAGGACGGAGGGAGCGACGGTGTTTTTGTAACTTCACTTCTCACTTTTTTTTTTTTTTGGGTTGTTCACTTTTTCTATGTTTTTATTGTAATGGCCTTTCTATTTTCTTCATCTTTGTAAGATAAATATATTATATATATACTACGGGAATTAAGAACAGAATGCAAAGACAATCTCTGTTCTCTTTTCAAAAATGAATTGTGTTTAATTAGCTAGGTTGGTGTACCACTGAATAATTCTTTGGAATTTTAGATTTTGGAAGCGACGTGGTGGAATCTCTGTCGTCTGATGCAGAGAGATCAGATCTCAGCCAAGAGGGTTAGTGGTTGACTTTTTAGGACGTGTTTGGTCTCGCTTCGGACTCTATTGCACCTTGCATCTGATTCTGATGCTCCCCCTTCACAAAGATTGATGATATCCCCAATCTTCAAAAGCTAGGATGATGGATGTCCCCATTTTCTCAAACCATTTAGGGGCATCCCCTCAACAAACTATCCCATCCCTTTTTTAATAAAAAACTCAGTTTTATTAAATAATATTCAAAAACAATTAAAGAACAATTAAACTCTCTTCATCTTCCCCACCACTAGGGGTGCAACTCGGGCGAGTTGGGCTGGTTTTAAGGCTAACCCGAGTGCAACCCGATGTTGTATAACTTTAGTCCGAGCCCGAGCCCAACCCGACCTCGGGTTTAATAAATAAGGCCCAAGCCCGAGCCCAAAAGAACACAAAGGAAATACGGGTTCATTAGGTTCTTTGATGATGTTTCAGGCCAAGATTTCAAAAAAAAAATAAAAAAAAAAATAAAATTAATAGAAGTATTAACACTAAGATAGATTTAAGCTTACAAGAGGGCCTTAGTCACAATTAAAATAGGAATCTGAACATAAAATTCAACGAAGTGTTTAAATAAGTAACCCATCTAAAGATTCTGAACCATTAACAAACCATCAAGTAACCCATCAAAACATTCATATTATTGTTGGGGTTGTACCCTAAAAATAATGTTTACGACATCTTGAGTTCAATAAAAAATTGTTAATTCAGTTTTAATATGCATGAGGAGTATAATATAACGAATGAATTAATTGTATGAAGTTAGTTCATACAAGGAGAGATTTAATTCATTAAGTCAGTTCGTAGTCTATTTTCAGGCTATAACATATTGGATGATTATACATCTTATAATGTGGTGAATCTCTATCACTGGAGTGTTGACTCTCCTAGTTTAATATGTTGATGTGATCAAATTACATCGAACAGGTCAAAGTATGATTATTATTATTCAATGTCAGTTTATAATATATAATCATAACAATTACTATTATTATAATTGGTTCTTAATCCCGAGAATTAATATATAACTTACATGAGAGTAGTGACTGTTTTGTTTGGCTAATCAGTGAGGCCAGAAACGAAAACGTATTCCAATATTCTGAGTAAGATGGATGGTCATTTATTCCATAGTAGGAATAAGTTAATTCAACAAGGAATCCACATGAAATGACGTTCACCTGAATCACATTGCAGGATCCGTTGATCTAGACTAGCTAGTGGTCTCCTAAATTATTTAGGAGATTTATTAGATCATAGGAGTTTATGCATAGGTAATGGTAAGGGTCAAAATATGTAAATACACCATAGGTACTGACGAGAAAATAAATACAAAGCCAAGGACATTTACGAACGTCGAAAAATAATGGAGGGACTTAATTACGGTAATAACAGTGGAATGGTTCTTTTATAATATCCACACTTTATGGAGGGTTCAATTAAATATTTGGTCGAGTTATTTGTAATTAAAATATTTAGTGGAACTTTAGGGTTTCAATTAATGGATCTAACAACATATTCAAAGAAGAATGATTGAGCTTCTCTTGTGGTGAATGATGATGACAAGGTGATGAATTGAAGATGAAGAGTCAAAGGGCCCCTCTAGTGTCTACTCTCTAGGGTTTAATTGTTAGAACTTTCTAGGGTTTAATCGTTGGAACTTTCAGAAATATTTGTTGCCTCAAAAGTCTTGAAAGGAGTTTAATATATCTATTAATTAAGTTAGACAACTATTAATATATATATATATATATATATTATATTTATATTAGGCTCCGGTTTCTCGGGTAATCCGATAAAGTAACTCGAACCCAACTCGATTTCAGATTAGGCATATAATTTTAAACCTGAGACCGTGCCTAAACCCGAACAACCTAAGCCCAAGCCCAACCCACAGTCGGGTTTAACCCGTCGGGTTCGGGTTTAGCCCGCCCGAGTTATACCCCTACCCACCACCTCCACCTCCACCATGCCACAATCTTGCCACCAGTACCTCCAAGAGAAAAGAGGGAGAGAGATAAGAGATCCGAATTTTTTCATATTTCTCTCTCTCTCTCATGTGGTGGTGGAGGTAGAGGTGGAGGTAGAGGTGGAGGTGGAGTGGTAGTGGTGGGAAAAAAATGAAAGTGGTGGGGTGTATTTTTTGTGGGGCGGGAGACAAAAGAGCTTCTCTCAAACCCAAATAAAATAATTAAAAATAGAAGGTTATCCCAAAGAAGAAATAAGTTGCATTTTTTGTCAAAACAGGTTTGACAAAAAAAAAACACCTAGAATGTTATAGAGGTATTTTCTAGAAGAAAGTAAACTGGATCTTCTAAAAAAAAGAAGAAATGAATTTAATCAAAGTATATAGAGATGTTTCGTTATGCAGGACAACTGTAAAGCATCTACAAGATATCAGGGAAGAGTATGGAGAAAAAGCATTGATCTGAAAGTGTGATGATGTGGCGTTAAGGAGCGTCTAGAAAACGCGCGAAAGCTAACGTGGAAGAAAAGCGACACATGAAGACTAATCTAGATATTTTGTCTATAAATAAGGGTGATGAAATGATTTTTATAGTTCAGTAGATGCAAGAGAACAACCTGGAGTTCTGTTTTAAGGAATTCAATCTGAGTTTTACATTCTTGAAGTTCTACATTGAAACTCTGGAATTGGATCTTCATAATCTTCTTGCATCAATATTTTATGATTGAGATGAGAGATCAAACTCCATAGATCGACCTCTAATTTTTGGCGCCGTCTGCAGATTTAAACTTTACACGTTCTGTGATTCTTTTTTGATTGACCTATTTAAAAATTTGGTTAAACAATAATGTGGTTAAAAAGATGAAATATTTGAGTTTGGTTAAACAATATTCTATCAAACATTAATTCATATATTTTCTCCAAGGAAAGCCTAGTATAATATTTTAATAAAAATAAATTTATTAATTATATTGGTATTAAATTATTTTATTATAAATAATGTGAATACTAATAATAGGAGTATATGTGGCACATGATGAAGAGTGGGTCATGATTAGATTAATGTTGTGAGATGTATTAGAGTATTACCTTTGTAATTAATAGGGTGAGTTCCTAACCTGCCTCATTATCTATAAATAGGGGAGGATGTAGTGAAGACTTGAGAGAGTTACATCTGTGGATGTAGGCCAAAGGCCGAACATTATATACAGTATCTATTCCTTTTTCTGATCTCTCTACTTTCTCTCGCTTCTCTATTTCCTTTTGCAGGATCATCACCATCCATGAAGATTAATTTTGTATAACACCTCAAATTCCGGATCCTGAGTCAACCCAAAAATGAGATCCAAAACCCAACGTGTTAGCTCACTGTGGAGAGGTGCCAAGTTTTTTTTTTCTTTTATATATAAGGATAGAAGACTAGTTTCTACAATAATCCAAGTGCTTTTGGTTGTTGGGTGAGGTCTCAACAGTAGTCAAACTCAAGGGGGTCCACAAGTGTGACAAAGGTTAAAGGCAGAAGGAAAATACTTGACTGATCTTCAATCTAGAATTACTCTAGGATTCGTTACTGGTCAGAATGGCACAAACTTACCATTTTAGAAACTAGACTCAAATACAAATGTCTCAGTTCTTTCAGATAAATTTTTTGACGAGTAAAAATGACTCAAATGGTTGGTCTAATTTGCTGACAGGTCTGTTACCATTACTGCCAGACTGCTTGCAGTAGCTCGGTCTAAAAATCGTTGTCGCTAGATGAATCATTAGAAAATTCTAAAATTTCAACTATAGATAGAAGACACCTAGACGAACAACTTTCCTGACGAAAGAGTTGTCTACTTCTGCTTTTAAGTGTATGAGTTTTAGAGCACAAATGGTGATAGTGTAAGTATAGTCAGTCTCCCGTCTATGCTGTCTACAGATAGAGTTTTTGTAAATGATGGGCACAAGTTTCTATGTTCGTGTCCTCATGTAGGAATTGCCCTAGTCGATTCAAGGTCACACTTAAGGGTTCATCCAAAACTCATTTTTCAAAGACTAGATTATTTTAATTTAAATGCAGTGTGTACAAAACTGGTTACCGTGACTCTCCTTGTAATGCTCCTTGTGAGCGAGTGATTGTACGTCCACGGGCTCCTTCTCATATTTTCGTTAAGACCATGGTGGGGAGTACTTGCAAAACATAAGAAAAATACTCCGACATCCAAGTTAGTATATACACAAGTTGTACGATTAAGGAATAGATAGTATACCTTGATTCCGCAATAAACTAGTATTTATGAGTCGAGAATGTTTTATGCTGAACCGTCACTACGGCTGCCTACGTACCCGTTAAGGATCAAGCATTATATAGTTCATCTTCAGTGCCAAGCCATTTACTCAAGCACGCACGTGTATTAAGCTTATACATAGTTTTCATGACAAACATCATCATATAATCAATGTAGTCTTACCGTCATGCATCTCTAGGTATACATCATGGGAAAATTGATAAATTCATAATTCCACATATGTAAGATCTTGTTCCCTATATACTAGGTTTAAACCATCACCTTATGTGCTATAATCGCGGACCTCAAGCATATAAATCAAACTTCTCGAGTTAAATCATAAAAGGGATAATTCACAATTCATACTCATTATCAAGTCATGGTTGTAAGTCAATTAGATTCATGCAATAAACTAATCGAACCATGAGTATTACTAAGAAAATATTTTCTGAAACACTTCCTTACAAAAAACGCTAAGGGTTACGCAATCCTATTTTGATTAACATTCCTCTAGTCCCAGGTTCAGCTCATGGACTAACTTCGAAAATCATGTAAACCCTTATTCTTAGGAAAGATACATATGTCTAATATTGCAAGAATTTTCCCTTGTAAAAACATGAAAAAGAAGATATGCGAAATAGGAGCTTTACTGAGTAATTAGCATTCTGCCAGTAATTGCATCAGTCATAGAAAAGTTGGGTTATTTTGCAAACCGCAGGTCCAAACGATTCAAACTTGACTCCTGTGAAACTAAACAGAAACGGCTAAAACTTTTATGTTCGATAAAAATCTGTTGGAAATACAATTGTAAAATACCTGTAATCGCAAAACCAGATTTTACTGAAAAATAAGAGGAATTTGCTGGGATGAGTCGCGGACTAGGTCGCTCTCTTTAAGACGATTCGCGGCTCTGCCCAAATGTGCAAGCAGTTTCTCAGTCACGTCGTCCCCAGGATAAAACAGCCCAGAAAACCTTCTGTCTCAATTTTCCTTGCACGGTGGGAAATCGGAATGCTAATACACTTCAATTCTTGCTCGGAAACAGTTTCAGAAATTCTAGAGTTTTTATTAGGGAGGAAGACTTGTCAAGTTTTTTCTGTTTTGTTTCAGTATAAGTGTTGTTTATTTATAGATCAACACCCAACTGTAAAAAAACGGCCATAATCACTGTAGCACAACAGCTAAAAAACGGTCATAAACACTATAGCATAACAGCTATAAAACAGTCATATAACAGTTATAATTTTATTTTTTGAAAATAAAAATTATAATAAAAACTAAATAAAAAATCTGTTTCAAATCAGAGGCCCAAAGAGCCCAAAGGCCCTAAGGCCTGGCCCGGTCTTAGATTAATATATATATATATCTAGTATAATGGGTGGGAGAGGATTTGAACCCTTGACCTCAAATAGGGAACCCAAAACCTTAACCATTACTCCAATGTTGTTTTGATGAACTATATGTACAAAACAATTTTAAAATATATATATTCAACAATCCCCCACTTATATATTTTAAAAACCTCGAGCAAGAACAGATAGAGATATGCATAAGTAGAGGTATTTGTCAATTTGAACCTTTACTTAGTGATGAGGCTCTCAAAGTATAAGAATGTAGAGTGACATTAGTCTTGAACTCTAATTCGAGTAAATATACTTCAGTTGCCAAAACACACACAATTCTACTAGTGTAAAGTTCTAAAGCCAGCACTTTACGGCCATGTGCTACTATCCCAGTCATAATGAATGCTCTAGAGAATTTGCCCAGAATTCTCATAGGAAGCGGCCACACTTCCACATTCATATAGGTGAGTCTATCAAGAGTACTCCTGTAGCTAGGTACTCCACTCAAAAAAGAGATATAGTCCTCATTAAGAGTTAATAACTCAACCTTAACCAACTTCAGGATGTCATGCTAAGGGATGGAATCTTATATTAGCATGATTCTTTCTATATCATTATGTGACTTGTTTTTCCCTTTGAACCTATTTCTTGGGATCTCCAGTCTGTAGGTAGGGTATCTATCACAAATGACTCAATTCTCAATGGGCCTTAGTCCCATCCCCTTCGAGGTGTTCCACACCTTTTCCCGTGCTAGTCCTTTCGTCAAAGGATCAGCCAGGTTCACATCAGTCCTTACATAATCCACTCTAACAGCACCAGTTTTGAGAAATTCTCTAACTGTGCTGTGCTTACGACGTATTTGTCGTCTCTTGCCATTGTAATAATGGTTCTGAACTCTTGCAATAGCCGCGGTACTATCGCAGTGGATTAAAATGGCTGGTATCGGTCTATCCCACAAAGGAATGTCTGACATTAGGTTTCTCAACCATCCTGCCTCTTCACTAGCTGCTGCTAGTGCTATTAGCTCAGACTCCATAGTAGATTGAGCTAAAATCGTCTGTTTCTTGGATTTCCAAGAAACTGCACCGCCAGCTATGTTAAAGACATAACCGCTGGTGGCTTTGGAGTCTTCCGAAAGGGTGTTCCAATCGGCGTCACTATATCCTTCAAGGACAGCGGGAAACTTCTGATAGTGTAATCCTAGATTCACGGTTCTTTTCAGATACCGCATCACTCTCTCTATAGCATACCAATGCTCTATGCTAGGACAACTAGTAAACCTGCACAAAACTCCCACTGCATAAGCAATGTCAGGCCTAGTACAATCAGTAGCATAACGAAGACTACCAATAATACTAGCATATTCAGTTTGTCTAATACTATCACCAGTGTTCTTAAATAGTTTGACACTAGGGTCAAAAGGAGTGCATACAGGTTTACAATCAAAGTAGTTGTATTTCTTCAAGATCTTTTCAATATAGTGAGATTGATCTAGAGAAATTCCAGTTCTTGTCCTAGTAATTTTAATTCCTAAAATTACACTAGCTTCACCCAAATCTTTCATGTCAAAGTTCTGACTAAGTAGTTTCTTAG
>MVGT01001542.1:257561-270846 GCA_002174775.1 Macleaya cordata | reverse complement strand
GGCCATACAGGCAGGAGGTTATATAAGAGGGGCTATATAACCTGACCTTATATATATTCATATATCTAAGTCCACATTATTATTAGCCAAAATCCCCACCTCAAGTTGATTTACTGAGTCAACTCATGGGTGCTGGCCGGGTCAAACTCGACCTAAAAACATCAATGTTATGGGTCAAAATTTTCAATGCAAGAATTCTACGTTTATAGTTTGGCACAGAATTAATCGACAATAATACCTAACACAACTCTCTACTGCGTTGGATGTTACAAAAAATTATCAAGAGTTTATCTTAAAATCATTCGATGAAATTTGTTTCTAATACCATCGGATTTTGATTGATGATCGGAGATCACAGAAAAAAACTTCAGTTTAGCACGCAAATACAGTTTAATATAATGTTATATATAGTGATGAGAACATCTTCTCTAAAAATAAACCCCTAGATGCATTGTATGTTGGCCATACAGGCAGGAGGTTATATAAGAGGGGCTATATAACCTGACCTTATATATATTCATATATCTAAGTCCACATTATTATTAGCCAAAATCCCCACCTCAAGTTGATTTACTGAGTCAACTCATGGGTGCTGGCCGGGTCAAACTCGACCTAAAAACATCAATGTTATGGGTCAAAATTTTCAATGCAAGAATTCTACGTTTATAGTTTGGCACAGAATTAATCGACAATAATACCTAACACAACTCTCTACTGCGTTGGATGTTACAAAAAATTATCAAGAGTTTATCTTAAAATCATTCGATGAAATTTGTTTCTAATACCATCGGATTTTGATTGATGATCGGAGATCACAGAAAAAAACTTCAGTTTAGCACGCAAATACAGTTTAATATAATGTTATATATAGTGATGAGAACATCTTCTCTAAAAATAAACCCCTAGATGCATTGTATGTTGGCCATACAGGCAGGAGGTTATATAAGAGGGGCTATATAACCTGACCTTATATATATTCATATATCTAAGTCCACATTATTATTAGCCAAAATCCCCACCTCAAGTTGACTTACTGAGTCAACTCATGGGTGCTGGTCGGGTCAAACTCGACCTAAAAAAATCAATGGTATGGGTCAAAATTTTAAATACAAGAATTCTACGTTTATAGTTTGGCACGGAATTAATCGACAATAATACCTAACGCAACGCTCTACTGCGTTAGATGTTACAAAAAATTATCAAGAGTTTATCTTAAAATCAGTCGATGAAATTTGTTTCTAGTACCATCGGATTTTGATTGATGATCGGAGATCACAGAAAGAAACTTCAGTTTGGCATGCAAATACAGGGATTGACAACTGGAAATTGACATTCTAAAAGTGTTACCGCTAGAAACCGGCAACTCTGCTACACCTTCTTTACTGTATCCGTAGCTACAGATCTACATCAAAATCAGTTCTACTTCAGAATTTTTCTCTGTTTATAACCTTCTTTAATTTGATCTACATCGAAGATTCAAAGATTTTAAGCAATGATATCTCTGAAGAACAATATAGATTAGCTTTGAAAGACCTATCAGATCTGCATCTGATTTTTCATTACCTTTACTTTAAGATTCATATCGGATCTACATCGGACTTTTCTCTATTCATCGCTTTCGTCAACTTGATCTACATTCGACTTAAACACTTCAAGCAATGATATCTTTGATGATAGAGATTAGCTTATCTCTTCATCCACATTGGAACATTAGATTCTACATCAAATCACCTCCGATTCAAATTTCTGCAAATCCAGCATAGAAACAACTGAATTCTTGATGAAACCATCATCATAATCCTAAAGCTTCATTAAAATCTTTCTGTCAAACTCTTTACGGCATCATCATGCTTTGAGGAACTTCTCGTCAGATTGTGGACAAAGTTTGTATAGTGAATTGCATTTATGGAGTATTGTTCAAGTATTATGTTATTTGGTTTCATTAATCAGAACATTAAATTCAATGCTTTCAATAGGAATTAGATATTCTCTCTAAAGAAATTTCAATCTTTTTTATTTTCTAGAGAGAAAAGGAAAACTAAAACTGTAGAACAAGATTTCATTTTCAGCTTCATGGAGCTACAGAGTTACAAAGCAAGATTTCAAAGCCGTCATCTCCACATTTACATCAAATGGTTACCATCCTCTGCTATATTAGATCTATATTAGATCATCTGTTTCAAATCTACACTAGATTTCTGTTTCGGCAGTTAATGACACCTGTGAGTGCTCAAGAGGATTACCCCTATCAGTTTCATATTCAAACCATCTGTTTCAGATCTACACCGAACCTTTGGTAATAGATCTACATTAGATTCTTCATCAGATCATCTCTGAAATTACAGATTGTGCAACAATTAGATTGCAACGCTGGAAGAAAAATGAGCGAAAAAAAGTTATAGTCGCCGACGACACATTGACGATGATTATGATGAGGAAGAAGTCCAATATTGTTATAAGTCAGAGAGAAATAAGCAAGATAACTATCAAGAAAGAAATAACAACTAGAGACTAACAATAAAGGATTCTTCTTACTAAAATTTTGGGATGCAATTACATGTAACAATGACCTCTATTTATAGCCATATTGGTGGTGGTAGTAGTAGGTAAAATAATGATGAAATTAGTGGTAGTGGTAATAGCAATAATTATGCTAGTGGTGATGTGAATGGTGATAATGGTGATGGCGGTCTAGTGGTGGTTATCCACATGATATATCACAATATCCTTTATTTACAACACTTCCCCTTGGATGTCCACCACATTAATATAATTGTCTCGTTAAAACCTTACCAGAAAAACCCAATGGGATAAAACCTTGGTGAAGGGAAAAGAGTAAAATATCAACTTTATTGTGGTGTTGGACGCGTTATAGTTGCCTCGTTAAAACCTTGCTAGGAAACCCAGTGGGACAAAACCTAAGCGAAGGAAAAAGGGTACAACACGCATAAAATCAAAAGATGCTCCCCCTGATTTGGACTGGAGTGTAAGTATCCACAATTTATAAATAAATGCTCTCCTTAAGCAATTCTCCTGCTCGAAATACAAGATGTACAACTAATTAGTCAGATGATTGAGCCATCGCATGCCTATCCCATATATCAACTTCTAAAATGTGGACTTGGGTAATGCCTTGGTGAATAAGTCAGCTAAGTTTTCATTTGACCGAACTTGCTTGAGGTCTATCACTTTCCTTCTTTGGAGCTCATGTGCATAAAACAACTTTGTTGGAAGATGCTTGGTTCGATCTCCTTTGATGAATCCTTCTTGTACTTGGGCAATGCATGCTGTATTATCTTCGTAAATTATTGTTGGCTCATTTGTGACTGGGGGTAGTTCACAATTTCCTCGTATATGTCTAATGATTGATCTCAACCACACACTTTCTCTTGTTGCTTCGTGAAGTGCAATTAACTCTGCATGGTTAGAAGAAGTTGCTACAGAACTTTATTTTGTTGATCGCCAAGATATAGCTGCATGGTTATTAATAAACACATAACCTGTTTGGGAACAACCTTTATGGGGGTCAGAAAGATAACCTGAATCTGCATAACCAACTAGATGGGGGTTGTTGGTAGGATCAGAAGGATAAAATAATCCCATGTCAATTGTTCCACGAAGATATCTCAAGATGTGCTTAACACCATTCCAATGTCTTTGTGTAGGTGCAGAACTATATCTTGATAATAAACTAACAGAAAAAGCAATATCCGGTCTTGTGCATTGTGCTAGATATAAAAGTGCTCCAATGGCACTTAAATATGGCACTTTTGGATCGAGAACTTCTTCATGTTCTTCCATTGGTCGAAATGGATCTTTATCCAAATCTAAACTTCGCACAACCATGGGTGTGCTGAGTGGATGTGCTTTGTCCATTCTAAATCGTTTCAAGATCTTCTCAGTATATCGGGATTGATAAAGAAAAATTCCATTAGAACTTCTTTCTATTTGCAAGCCAAGACAAAGTTTCGTTTTTCCCAAGTCTTTCATTTCAAATTCTTTCTTCAAATAGTTAGCAGTTTTCTCCAATTCTGTAGGAGAACCAATTAGGTTTATATCATCTACATATACTGCTACTATAGCAAATCCTTTTGTAAATTTCTTAATGAAGACACATGGGCAAATTTGATTATTTTTATATCCTTCCTTTGTCAAATATATACTAAGACGGTTATACCACATCCTTCCGGATTGTTTTAATCCATATAATGCTCGTCTTAGTTTTATTGAACACATGCTCTTTGACTTTGTCTCTAACATTGTATACCCTTCTGGGATTTTCATATAGATGTCAGTATCTAGGTCTCCATATAAATATGCAGTTACAACATCCATAAGTCTCATATCGAGATTTTCAGAAACTGCGAGACTAATTAGATACCTAAAAGTAATGACATCCATAACTGGGGAGTATGTTTCCTCATAGTCAATACCGGGCCTTTGAGAGAAACCTTGTGCCACAAGTCGGGCTTTGTATCTTTCAACTTCATTTCTCTCATTTCGCTTTCTTACGAACACCCATTTAAAACCAACAGGGTTTATGCCCTTTGGTGTTTCCATTATAGGTCCAAACACACCACGTTTCTCTAGAGATTTTAACTCTGCTTGAATAGCATCTTTCCACATTGGCCAATCTTTTCTTTGTCGACATTCATTTACACTACGTGGTTCATTTTCATCATCATTGTCCTTTGATATCTCAGCAGCTACTGCATAGCTGAATATGTCATCGATGACAAATGCTTTCCTGTCCCATAATTCACTTGAACATGCATGGAAAATCGAGATCTCATTATTTTCAGGTACCTGTGCCACATCAGGGGCAACCATAGGCATTTCAATGAATTTGGGAACTTGTGCATTTTTATTATTTGTTTCTGGAGCTCCAGCCACTATTGGGCTTTCATCAGGACAAGATTTTTCACTAGCTCTCTTTTTTCTTGGAGCACTATCTTTGGAACCTATAGGCCTGCCACGCTTTTGACGCGTGGTAGATTCATTTGCCGCCATTATTGGACTTTGTCCAATTGGAACATTTATTCTGGCTGGTACATTCATAGCTGGCACATGCGATTTTGTTACCTTTGCTGCATCATTAAATGCATCAGGTAATTGATTTGCAATTTCTTGCAAATGAATCATTCTTCTCATTTTATTTTCACATTGTGAAGTTCTCGGGTCTTGATGAGATAAAGTGGGTGTATTTCATATTAATTTACACCATTCACGTCGTTCTATAGCAACATTTGTTTTATTAATAAATTGTTGCTTACCTCCCCCTAACGTTGGAAAAATTGTCTCATCAAATTGGCAATCAACAAATCTTGCGGTAAAGATATCCCTTGTCATTGGCTCAAGATATCTTATTATAGATGAGGACTCAAAACCTATGTATATGCCCAAACGTCGTTGGGGACCCATCTTAGATCTTTTCGAAGGTGGAATTGGAACATGTACTGCACAACCAAATTTTCTCAAATGTGATATGTTAGGTTGTCTACCACTAACAAGCTGTATAGGTGACAAATGATGGTAACCAGTTGGTCGAAGTCTAACTAGAGATGCAGCATGCAAAATGGCATGTCCCCAAGCATCAAGTGGTAAACTGGATTGCATAAGTAAGGGTCTTGCTATAAGTTGAAGACGTTTGATAAATGACTCGGCTAACCCATTTTGAGTATGCACATATGGGACAGGGTGTTCAACCTCAATTCCTAAAGATGTACAATAATCATTGAAAACTTGTGAGGTAAATTCAGCAGCATTGTCCAGTCTAATTGACTTTATATGGTTATCTGGAAAATGAGATCTAAGTTTGATAATTTGAGCCAAAAAATATGGAAATGCAAGATTTCTAGTAGATAATAGGCAAACATGTGACCACCTAGTTGATGCATCTATAAGTACCATGAAATATTGAAATGGTCCACTAGCAGGATGAATAGGACCACAAATGTCACCTTGTATCCTTTGTAGAAAAGTGGGAGATTCATTCTTAACCTTCAGATAAGATGGTCTAGTTATAAGCTTTCCTTGGGAACAAGGAACACACAAGTAATTCTTAGGTAAGCCAAGATGTTGTTTTTCCAATGTATGCCCACAAGAATTGTCAATGATTCGCTTGAACATGGTTTGTCCAGGATGGCCCAAACGATCATGCCAAACAGTACATAAGGCGGGATTATAAACTCTTTGTTTTGCCATATTTGCATGAGACTCAATTACATTAATTGTGGTGTAATATAAACCAACTGAAAAACATGAGAATTCTTCTAATGTGAGCTTCTTGCTCCCAACATTAGATGTAATGCACAATGTCTCTTTATTGTCATTGTTCCGAGTTTCAATATGGTATCCATTTATGCGTATATCTTTGAAACTTAGCAAATTCCTCCTTGAATTGCTTGAGTATAACGCATTATGCACATTGATTTGGGTACCATTAGGTAACATGAGGTTTGCTTTTCCATAGCCCTCAATTATATGTGCTGGCCCAGCTATTGTTGACACTTTATATGTCTCAAATACTAAATTTGAAAAAAATTTCTGATTCTTCAAAATTGTATGGGTCGTAGCACTATCCACCAAACATATTTCATTTTTGTCCATTTGTATGTTCATACCTTCAACATAAAGCAAATAAGATTCATGAATATCAATTCTAGCACAAGAATAATAATAAAAGAGTTAATGAGAAAACATACCATAATAAAACATATAAATAGTTCAAAAGTAAAAAAAAAAAACAACTAAACAAGTACTAGTAGCAAAGTAACCAAGCAATTACACCATTGAAGGTGGATTTTCCAACATCTCCTCGAATTGTTCATTGCTAATAGGATTTCCATTCTGATCTTCAAAAAAAAAAATGTATCCAATTGAGTGATGTCCAATGGATCATTATTCCAATCTTTAATTAGATTTGTTTCCACTTTCTTTGATTCTTTGAACTTCTCAACCTTTTCTTTAGAAGTTTGGCAATATTTTGCCCAATGTCCCTCCTTGCCACATCTGTGACAAGCATTATTGTCTTTATTGGGTTTATTTCGAGGATTGAAATTCTCTTTGCTAGATGATGGTGTCCACTTATTCCACTTATTTTCTTGTGGAGGTCCATTGTTTCCACCTCTATAATTAGGGTGATAACTATTACCATTATTTCTTCTTCTTCAATGCCATCTTCCACGGCCTTTACCACGACCTCCTCTAAACTCATAATTAGCATTCGCTTCAGGAATTGCCATTGAACAATTTGGTCTAGAGTTGTGGTTTTTTATAAGGACATTACAATTCGCTTCTGCTACAAGTAGGCAAGTTACAAGTTTAAAGTATTTCTGAAAACGTCTTTCACGGTATTATTGCTGCAAAAGTACATTATTTACGTGAAAAGTGGATAGGGTTTTCTCAATTATTTGAACCTCAGTAATTTTTTTTCCGCATAACCTCATGCCAGAAACAATATTAAATAAAGTAGAATTGTATTCTTTCATAGTTTTACAATCTTGATAACGTAAGTTCATCTATTCACTTTGAGCAGTTGGAAGAATAACCATCCTTTCGTGGTCAAATCTATCTTTTAAGGATATCCACAAATTCATTGGTTCCTCCCCACAGAGGTATTCTGCTTTCAAGTTATCATGAATATGATGATGCAAAAAAATCAATACCTTAGCCTTATCTTCAGAGGTTATTATACCATCCTCTTTTATAGCATTGTCAAGCTTGTTTGACTGTAAATGCAACTTTGCATCCAATTTCCATGATAAATAATTGTCCCCGCTTACATCAAGAGCTTTAAATTCAAGCTTAGCAAGGTTCGTCTTCTGTTTAAAAATATGTATATTAGAGGCTATTTTAAACAATATACTGATAAATGCTTTCCAATTTCGAATCTTTCACATATACAACAATGTGAAGAAATATCTTTATGTATAGAGCGTTATCAAAATACAAATACTACAATGTAATTCATTGATTGTATCACACATACAACAATGTGATTTAGTCCTCTTTTTTTTATTATATATATATATATCATATTGTAGATCTAAACCATGTATATATAGGTTGCATGAAACAATATGCAAAAATTACACTTTCACAATAAAAAAATGTTGCTGAATATTAAAGAAACAACGCTAATCTAATATAAAGCGTTGCTGAAATTAAAAATAGTATAGAAAAAACCACGCTATTCTTTCAGAAAACGTTGCTAAAATTCAGAACAGTACAGAAAACCACGCTATTCTAACAGAAAATGTTGCTGAAAATTAAAAACAGTATAGAAAAAAACCACACTATTCTATCAAAAAACGTTGCTGAAATTCAGAACAGTACAGAAAACCACGCCATTCTAACAGAAAACGTTGCTGAATATAAACCTTTCTTAGAACACTCGTGCTGATAACGTGTTATAAGTTAGAGAGAAATAAGCAAGATAACTATTAAGAAAGAAATAACAACTAGAGACTAACAATAAAGGATTCTTCTTATTAGAATTTTGGGATGCAATTACATGTAACAATGACCTCTATTTATAGCCATATTGGTGGTGGTAGTAGTAGGTGAAATAGTGATGCAATTAGTGGTAGTGGTAATATCAATAATGATGCTAGTGGTGGAGTGAATGGTGATAATGGTGATGGTGGTCTAGTGGTGGTCATCCACATGATATATCACAATATCCTTTATTTAGAACAAATATAACATTTTTTATGAGAGAAAATCTTTTTTAACAAATTTTATAAAAGACTTTATTTATAATTAAAATGACAAGTTTTACAAACCAACAAATTTTATAAACTAACACGTTTTATAAACTGTTGAGTTTTATAATTCGTTGAGCTTTATAAACTGCCAACTTTTATAAGCTGTCATGTTTTAGAATCTGGTCATATAGCCCTTCTTATATCACCAAATAATAGTCGCTCCATCCTGACCGTCTATTTTTATTTTTGAAAAGTCAAGACGATGACATATGTAAACCATTTTAGCTTTTTTGAGCTAGCTAAATAAATGACTCGGCTAAAAATAACACGTTTTTCAAAAACTCTTCTCCTCTTCCTATTATCCGATTCTTCCCCATTTCATATTCTGAAAAACAATGTCATAGAGAACAACTCGCCAGGAACAGTGAAATCATACCGTCGGCGCTTCGATCTCACGGCACCTCCTGTGAGTTTATCAGATATCTTTCTTTAACTGGTAAGTTTTCCTCTTTTTTTTTCTACGTTAAATACAATTTTTTGTGAACCAACACTTTGTTCTCACGAAAATCACTTTTTCCCTCTAGAATCCTCTCACCATCTTCTTTTTCTGCTAATGAATAATAATTATCTAAAATCAACAATACCAAATTTGTAACGAACTGACCCTTGAGCCTATGACCCATGCTTGGTCCACCAGACTCAAAGCCCAGCTCGTTAGGGAAGAAAGGCTTTAAATATGTACACTGCCTCTTCTTCTCGACAAAATAATATTTTAAAAACAAAACTAGGGTTTTCTTATCCAAAGGCAAATGCGCAGGACATGTCTATGTCAAATCCAAAGATAATAATATTAACATCTACAATAAGGTTTGGCTTTCAAAATTAGGTTCACCTATTATTCAATACCAAAAATTTCAAAAGTCATCTTTATAACTCAATTCAATAGGTTAATAATGTTAATGTGAGAGAGGAAGAGTTCATCAAGACCCTCCTCTAGCCCTTAGCTACTCTCTCTACTTAAAACTCACTCTAGATGGCTTTATAAATAAGAGTTTACCATGACTCAATATGGGTTTTCCAAATAGCATTTAAATTCTTGACTCTTATACTAGAACAAAAGTACCTTTATATTAGAGGGAAAATCTTGAACGTAAATCATGTTGGCATATCCCCTATTACATATGGTTTCTTTTAAAAAGGAAAGACTACCATTAAACTACCAACGAATGAAAAACGTTCATGAATAATCCATAAGAAATGTTTTATAAATCAAACCACATGAAAATGAAAATTAAATATCCAATCCCTGCTTAAGTCATAATAATAGTAGTAGTGTTCACTTGGAGTGGAATGGCCTACTCCATAAATCTTTAACCAAGCAAAATCTTTGTGAATCTATGATCCGTCCGAAGACCTAACTTCTGATTCTTTCAAGAGTAGGAGAAAAATAAATGAGTTTAAGCTCAGTAGAAGAATTATCAAATCAAACACCAAGACCATACTTACTCCTTAACTCTTGGATCCCCAATGAAAGGATCCTTCTAACTTACCTTGCCTACGACACATGAATGCAAGTAATTATAGCCTCACGTGTTTCTTTTTAAGGCTAAAATGGCTTGGAAACAACTTTATACACTTCACAAGGACTACTCCACGCATTGCCAATGAGTAATCGTAAAACTATTAAACACTTACGGCATATAATGCCTCAAATACAATCTGCCACGCTTTTCAAATGTATGTGACAACAACATTTAAGGCTAGGAACATCAAGAAAACTGTGATCAATCACTTCCAAACTTCATATACATGTATTTGAAATCATGGCTATCATCATCTTTACATAATATTTCAAAATCATCATTCATATGCATAGATTATAGCATACATCGCGCTTTTCAAAAGCAAACAGCAACACTGAGAGGCATGAACAGTGACGTTACTATGTAACAGCAACATTAATTCATCAGAAAACGTGGTCTATTTGACAGCATGTATTTTCTCTTTGATTTTTAGTTTTACAGCTATTTTGAGAGCCACTCACAATCGTGAGATCATCTTCCGCGGGGACCCCATCATGGGGTATCACTATAAGGCACACCATAAGGCACAAATTATTTTAGATTCACCAGTTTCATACTTCCTTTTTATGCTTATTAAACGCATCAAGTGATGGTGTGCATTAAACATGTAGATACTGCACAATATATAACACAAAACTTGAATATAATCATGAAGAGATCGATATGTTATTAATAACATGTTCATAACATCTTGTGCAAGAAAATAATCCACCAAACCATATCAATAAAACCTTGAAATATTTTTCATTTTGAAATCATGTTTATACAATGAACATACGATTTATTAGATTACAAATCAAATAACAAAACCTTGAAATAGTTTTTCTTCCTACCTTTATTGTGACCTTTGATTTGTATTAGTATAAAGACCCTTCTTTCTCCTTTGTTTTCTTCTCCTTTATGTACTCCTTCCTTTAAGTTTTAATGGAGGTTTAAAAGCAAAATGGGTGATAGTTTGGAGGGGGAAGAAATCGGCTAGCACTAGCCTTTTTTTTTTATTTTTTGTTCAAAGTTGTAAAATGAAAATGGATTGACTGAGAGGGGAGGTCGACTAGGGCAGGTTATCCCTCTCTGTCTCTCTCTTCCTCCAAATTTTCCAATATCTCATAACTTTAGTAGTTATTCACTAATTCAAATAGACATGTTAAGGTATATAATGTCTTTGCTATACAAGGGTATTTGACACCCTAAAACTTTGTCAAGTGTCTATGTAAATTAATAATGGTTGGAGTTTTTCACCAGCTACTTACAAACTTGGAAGATAATTCTTTCTAAATTTAGTTGTTAGCTAGAGATTTGGTAGATTTAGGAAGGGTTATTGGCACATGGTGGTTTGGTTCGATCTCTCCATTATGGGTAGATCGAGCACCACTTAGAATTTGGTCAACTTATTCATCATCTTTAGTTCTATGAGTTGAATCCAATGGCTCCTAATTCTTGCTAAAATATTTTACAAGGATGGAAACAATATATACAAGCGTTGTACCCTATATAAACCATATATATATCCTAATCAATATATACAAGCGTTGTGCACGTGCGTTGCACGTATTCCTTACTCTGGTATAATCTACATCAAATTATATGATTAAGAAAAAAAAAAGTAAAATAGTACCTCGAGCATACAAAAAAAAACTAATCTAATAAAAACATAAACTAATAAAGAATCGTAAAATTAAAAAAAAAAAACAATAAAGAGAGCGAATGAGAGAGCACACCATTAATTTGTTTCACTCATGATCCTACAAAGAACCAAAAAATAATAATAATTAACAAAAATACTGAAACAAAAACAAAGAATAGATGGGTTTAAAACAAACAAACTAATTATAATAATAATAATAATAATAATAATAATAATAATAAAACATAAAATAATAGAGATTTATTATTTTTTTTTTAAATGATAAATAGAGAACATACTATCAATTTGCTTCTCTTATGATCCTACAGAGAACCAACAAAAATAAAAACGATTAGTAAAAAAATATTGGAAGAAAAACAAAAAAAATTAGATATGGAGAGAGTTCTTTTAAATGAAGGGAAGAAGATATTACTCTCATTTTTTTTCTTTATGGAGAAGAAAGAGAGAGGGAGACGTGGATTGATGATGGATGAGTGAAATCATGGGAGATATTTTATGATAAATGTGGGGGACGGTTATAGAAGGGAGATTTGTGAGAGAATCATGGGGTAAGAAAAAAGTCTAAAATACCTAGTTTGACGGTTATATGATATTTTTTAAATTCGAGAATCGTGGGATAAGGAGAAGATCTTGTGTTTCAAATTTGAAAACAATTTATATAAGAGAAATGTGCATAAGAAAGTTTTGAGTAGTTTCTAGAAAGAGGGAGAAAAACGTGGGTAAAGAAGAGAAAGGAAGTTGCAGAGAATCTAGGAGGGGGATTGACTTTGTGGTAAATATGGTTCACTATAATGGAAAGACTAAAATACCCTTTTACTAAGGGTAAACTGTGACTATTTTGTCCAAATTTGAAAACAATTTATATAAGAGAAATGTGCATGAGGAAGTTTTGAGTAGTTTCTAGAAAGAGGGAGAAAAAAGTGGGTAAAGAAGAGAAAGGAAGTTGCAGAGAATCTAGGAGGGGGATTGACTTTGTGGTAAATATGGTTCACTATAATGGAAAGACTAAAATACCCTTTTACTAAGGGTAAACTGTGACTATTTTGTCCAAATTTGAAAACAATTTATATAAGAGAAATGTGCATGAGGAAGTTTTGAGTAGTTTCTAGAAAGAGGGAGAAAAAAGTGGGTAAAGAAGAGAAAGGAAGTTGCAGAGAATCTAGGAGGGGGATTGACTTTGTGGTAAATATGGTTCACTATAATGGAAAGACTAAAATACCCTTTTACTAAGGGTAAACTGTGACTATTTTGTCCCTTGTAGTTTTGCATAAACTTTGTGAACAAATAATTTTTCTAGGGGCACTAAAAGTAAAAAGCCTAAAAAAAGGCTATTCTCTTAATTAATAGTA